>PVLA01002683.1:0-253978 GCA_004027455.1 Hydrochoerus hydrochaeris
AAATAGGAAGTGCTATAAAAGGTACAGCTGCATGTAAGTTTAGATATGTGGGATTGATGACCATATTTCTAGGTTCTTATTGGATTGCTGAACAGATCTATTTGCAATCTCACTGCTTGAGTGTCCCCTTTGTGTGCTTTAATTCTGTAACTTGAATAATGATTTCTAAAAGAACAATATGTAATGTATCAACTAGTGATTTCTTACTGTTTATCTTCTTTTCTTGAAATTCTATAATATTTCTATCTTATTCCTTTTTTTTCTTCCTTAAATAAAAAAAATGTATAATTGCTATTGTAAAAAAGAGAAAATAGGAAGTGGTATAAAAGATATAACTGCATGTATATTTATGTGTGCAGGACTGTTACCCATATTTCTTAGTTCTTGTTTGACTGTTGAACAGATCTGTTTGCAGTCTCACTGCTTGAGTGTCTATTTTGTGTGGTTTAATTTTGTAACTTGAACAACTATTTCTAAAAGAGCAATATGTAATTTATCAACTAGTGATTTCTTACTGGTTTTTTTTTTAATTCTGTAACATTTCTCTTTTTCTGTTTTATCCCTTTAAATAAAAAATTAAAAAAAATCTCAAAAAATATCTAAAATGGTATCAAGTTATTCTGCCTACTGATACACTTCCTTTATTTAATTCCCTTCCCTTGAGAGTAGCAGGATCTATGACCATCTTATAGCCATGGCAACTTTTAGGGGATATTGGATCTATGATTGCAGTACACACATCTATAGCCTCTATTCTACTAGTGTATTCTCTTTTGTGTCATTCCTTTGCTAAATTTGGTGAAATAAACTGAAATACATGAACTAATTGGTGTGTGCCTCACAACCAACAAGACTCTAAAGCCCTCAAATGAACAGCTCCCATGGAACTGAACACTATCAAGCAGCATGTGAGCACGAAGTGGATCTTTCTCCAGTTGAGTCTCATATTAAATCATGGTCTGGCTGAGAACTTGACCTCAGCTTGAAAGACCCTCAGAAACTGTAATATAATAAATGATTACTGTCTTAAATCATTATGGTTTTTTTATAATTTGTTGCACAGCAATAGATAGTTGATATCATAACATTATATTCACTGTAATAAATAGAATTGCTGTTAGGGTCCATGCATATTTTGAGTTCTTCCTTTACCCAGAAACCACCTATTTCCATGCCTAAAGAATAACCCAATAATGTAACACATATTACAGAGAAGACATTTAAAATGAAGTTTCTTTAAAATTGAAGTTTAAACCATTTAAACATTTTAGCTTAAGTATTATCCTTTTCGTATTTTTGAAAAATGGTAGCACTAACAAAAATATGTACAAGTAGTCACTTTTTGGTGATTAGCTGTCATTTTAGTGGCAAGTTTTAAAAAAAAATATTAAAATACTATTTTTAAACTGTTCTTCAAACATACTATTTTTATTTGAATTTTATTACTTCTTTCACATATTTCATAAATAGTTTGATTATAAACCTTGTCTTTTATTATGAGATACAGAAGCAGTGGTGCCACAGACCTTTAATCCCAGCTGCTGGGCTAGGCTGGTGTTGGGGAGGCGCAGCTGAGATGAGAGGATTGTTATCCATTTCCAGCCCAGCACAGTCAATTTCATGAGACACTGTCTCAAAAGAAGATTAAACAAAATCCAGGGATCATGAGTGATTCTAGAAAAATGTATTTATTATTGCAGGTAAATACATTATTGTCACAAAACAGCACATAAAAAAGCTGGTAACTGTCAGTACAATGTCACTAGAGATGAAAACTCTCCTGAAAAGTCAATTGCAGGTCCTTCTGAATAAATTAGTCAAACTGTAGAAAATAATAATGAATTTTAGAATCATCTATAAAGATTTGCTAATCACAGTTTTATTTTTCACTAGCTACTCTAGCAAATAAGGAATACAAAGAATGAGGCAAATATTTAAGAACCAATAAAGAGGAGCCTATTACTCACACACAGAGATCTCTCCATGAATCTTTTATACTCTTCTACTTCTCCATAAATGAGTTGCTGGGGAACAACTGGGAAATTTCAGAATGATTTTATAAAAGATTAAATTATTGTGCTTTCAATTATTATAAGTGTGAGTAAAAGTCAGTAAAATTGATACTTATATTACTATTATAGCATTTTTATCTACCAGCTGTGAAAATTACAAAATTGAAATTGTACATTTGTCAAAGGATTTTCACTTGTCAAGCTCTGTACTGCTTAAAAATCACAAGGAATGGTTTATAGTATAAAGCAACACCTATCACCCCTTGTTCCCAGTTCCCCTGTGTAAATATGAAATCTATGTTCTCACTGTGCCAGCTGGCAGAGAATATACAAACCACTCAGGCAGTTGTTGACAAATTTCAAGTTGGAAAAGAAAGTGTGTTACTTTGGTAAGACAGGGATGAAAGAGAATTAATAGTGACAGATATTTTTAATGCAACAAATTCAGGCCATTCTTTCATTTTCTTCTTTTTAAAATTGACATTTAGAGTTACAGATATAAGAAACATATTAGAAAAATTGGGAAAACAGATCAAAGAAAAATAAGCAACACAGATTGCATCTTATAGTCTTTTGGTATGCTTACTATTTTTTTAAAAAGCTGGATGAAGTCACAGAAATAAATTCTTTTGTATCACACCTAACTGTCAAAAATTTTTAAATATTTCCATCTTCATAACAATTAATTTAACAGCGAATACAGCATACTCATCAAAAGTGTATCCTGTGTATGATTTATATTTGTTTTTCTTTTTCAATTTATAAATGACATTATGACAATATGAATTTTTGTATTTCAAATGAAAATAAACTTACAGTTTGAGAAATAAAAATATCACTTTTTTCCCCTTTAGTAAGATTCTTAGGTTGAATTCACCTCTATATATTTCTAAAGTAGGATAACAATGTATTATTATCAAGCTATAGATCTGGGAAAGATATTGAAGTTCCCTTACTTCCAGTCTGCTTACCAATCAGATGAAAACATCTCTACTTCAAAGAGTTTTTGTAAAGTTTAGGATATCTTCTGTGCAGAACCCAACATCTAGATTCTGATTAGACTTCTTAGCTTTCTTTCTCTTCCCCCTACATAATTTACTCTTTTGTTGTTGTTATTATTACTATTTTATACATATATTTTGCTTTTGAGAGTGGGGCTTTAGATCAATAGCAGAGTGCTTGTTTAGTAGGTACAGAGTACTGAATTCAATACCCAGCACTGGAGGAATAAAAGACTTCCTTTTGAGAATCAACAGATCACAAATAAATGTTTCATTACTTGTTAAAATTTTTCATACAACAATATTCACCTATCACACATTTGTGGAAATTGTTGTTCAGTGTTAAACTTTTAATGTTTCTAAAGGTAGATTTTTTTCGGTAAATTAAAACGACAGAAAGTATTCCTTAACTGAAAGACTTAAATGGTATCTACTGTAACTTTCTTCTATTTTTTTCAATTTTAATAAACTTTTTTATGAAGTTTAAATACATTAACACTGCTACGGTAATAATTTAAATTTTTGTAAATGTTGTTTTGGTTATTTTTTGTTTAGTAATCTCGTCAAGTATGCAGAATACCCCAAAAATGATTCTTTTGAATATTTGCTTTCGGTCCTCTAGTTTTCTGTACCAGATCACCTTCCTTTTCTTGTCATGCTAAGTGGGTGGGGCCTGGTTTTGTTGAATTGCCCAGGTTGTCCTAAAACTTGAGTTGCTTCTGCCTCAGTCTCCTGAGTAGCTGGGATTACAAGTGTAAACCATCACTCCAAGCTTGTAACTTCCTTTTTCATGACATTGTAAAATGGCTAGTCTTGCCTCACCAACTGAGAACAATTTTTAGTTGTTTCTATCATACTTTTGATATAATTCTGTTTATATAAAATTCTCATTATCATTTATCAGTGAAAGCTACATATAAAACCATTCATCTTTATGAAGATTTACCTACACTTACAACAATGATGACCTGATGGTCATTTAGGAACTGTACATGATTAGGAAGTCTTTCCCAGAGATTACAATGACAGTTTTTACACTATCAAATTATGAGCCTAAAACAGAACTGACCTTTTAGAAGCATAAACTGATAATTATTAAGGACTTCCTATGTGCAGGTCAGGTGTGACGCTAAGATTCTTCACATGTACTATCATTTTTTTCTCAAAACAATCTTTAAATAATCTCTCATTGTTTTAATGTGTTTTCCAACATTATGTGTGGGAAACTTACTAGCCAATGCAGTGGTATTAATAGGTAGAAACTCTTAGGAGTTGAGTAGGTCCTGAGAGCTATACTTTCATGAATGGATTGCCTTGGCCTCGGTCCAGTATCTTAAGTGAAGGTTTTAAAAGCAGATTTGGCTTTTTATTGGTCCTTTCTCATGCTACGTTGTAGCAAGAAGGCCTGTATTAGACATAATTTAAGACTTGCCACTCTCTAGAACTATGAGTCCAATACATTTCTATTCATTTTACTTATCAGTCTGTGACATGGTGTTATATAACAGAAATAAATAGACTAAGTCATCCCCTAGTGATCTATAAATATGCTCAGTAATCCAGATAGCAGCATGAACAACAACAACAAAAACAAAAGGAAATCTGAAGAATGATACTTCAGAAGATAGACAATATCAATAAAAAGAAATAATAAATAGAAATGAAATAGAAATTATAGAGCCAAAAAAGTCACACATTGCTTAACAATGGAGATAAATTCTGAAAAAAATGTGTCATTAAGTTATTTTATCTTTCTGTAGATATACAGAATATATTAACACAAACTAAGATGGTTACAATGTCACTAGGTTGTAGAAGCTTAAGAAATTCCCACTGTATATGCTGCCCATTGATGACCACATTGCCATTATACAATCCATAATTGTACAATAATTAGAATGTCCCACAAAAAAAAAAACTGATGCACAGAGCCAAAGTTACACAAGTAGGGATAGAATTTAAAACAAAGCAGAGCCTATCAGCCAGCTATCCTGTCACCCTGACTAAGAAAGAACTGGATGTCAGCTTCCCTCCGTTGCCCTTCCCTGAACCTCTAGCCACACGCAGTTATTTTTCATTGTGGAAGACTCCACCTAGCAGGGCCCTGGGCCTGGAGATGATATAAAGAATTGTCCTAGAGAAGAATTCTAATGACTGTTTAAAATTGTGGAAATGGTTGTATCAGACTACAAAAAAATGAAATTTAGTGCAAGAGTGAGATATAATTTACCTAAAATAGTATTGTTTGTGGTGGGGGGTGGGGGGTTACTTGGGTTTGAATGAAGGGCTTTGCACTGAACTACATCTCCAGCCTTTTGTGTTACATTTGGAGACAGTGTCTCACTAACATGCCCAGGCTGGGCTCAAGCTTGGCATCTACCCTTCTCAGCTTCTCTGAGTGGTTTGACTATAGGTATGAACCATCATGCCTGGTTTGTAAAATTTTAAAAAGATTTTACAGCTGAACATTATCAGCAAATAGGGCTACAAATGTCTCAAGCACCTTAAAAAATTTAGAAAAAATCTGCAAAATGCATCAGATGGTGAATAACCTATCTAATTAAAACTATTACATTCATTAGTCTGTATTCCAGTTCAATGTATCAATCACTTAGAAATTCAGAACTACAGACATATATATGAATACATCTCATGGCTTTATAAATTTTTCTAACCTCAGTTAGAAACATGGAAAACCAAATCCTTATGTTGTGGACTAGAGTAAAAAAAAAAATAAGGACAGTAACTTACACATAGAAAATTTTTAAATGTTACCTACAATCATAGGTATACAAATGTTAGTGAAAAAAACAGCAAACTATTAGTATTAGTGAAATCAAGATGATTACATGAAAACTAATGATTCTTTCCTTCTTTATATTTGTGCATATTTTAAATTTTTCCATATTCAAAACATAATGTGAAAATTTAAAAACACATTCAAGTATTATCTAAATTTGGGGAACAAATGTAAGATCAAAAATTTTGTGAGGATATGGTATGGGTTATGTTTCTTTTGCCAGTTTATCTTCAATCCACATGTGTTAGTTTTATAATTGGAACAGTGATAGAACATTATGTTGTGTATAACAACAAAACCTTGTCACCGTGGTTTTTGAAATAAAGTGCAATGAAAAGAATGTGTTGTACCTGTTTCTGTTGAGGAAGCTAACCTGTTTTGACAATAGTATAATCTAACAGTGTTTGGCCTAGATCTCTGATCCTTGCCCATTTTGCTTACTGCTGTATTTCCAACAATTAAGGCGTTTTCTATGCCATAGAACCTTCCCAAAATTATTCATCAAATAATTTGATATATTCAGTTTATGCCAGTATAATGTTCAATCTTCATCAGTGATCAATAACTCACCACTTACATGATATTGACCAAGAAAGGTTCATCTTCAAATACAGTATAAATTCCAGATAAAATGATAATCTTCCATTAATTTGTAGTATCTCCATTTTATGCCTCTAACTACATACTGCATGATCTTGTGAGAACTACTTAACATTAAATAGGGTTTTTTTTTCTCTTGTGCTCAAAATGACGATAGTAATATCTAATATTAATAGTTACTGTATCAATTAGTATGTGTCAATTCTACTAAACTATAGTTAACCTAAACACATGATAAACAACATTAGGTTCAACCATGCTGTACATTTTTATGATCCATTGATTGTTTTTTCTTTCTGTTACTGTGTCTTTTAAAAATTTTGAGAACTCATCTTATTTCATGCACATTTTTATGCAGAGGGATTTAAAAATACCTCCACTAAAGTCCGCATTTTTAAGCCAGTTATTTTGGTGTATCATGTCTGGAAAAAAATCATTCAAAATGTTTCACACCTCTTCTTTTTAATCATATTCTTCTTGGAAGCAATTATTAACAATGCTGTAAAATGCAATAGATTTTTAATATCTAAACATATTAAAATGCTGCAATTAGAGTTTTTTTTACCACATGTAGTTTCCTTTGTAGAGCAGAATTTTAAATAGTATGCCATCTGTTCTTTCCTATTTCTAATTATAGAACTGAATATAAATTCTAATAGGGATCTTAATTTGAAAAATTATCACAACAAAAAAGGAGATATACATTCCTGTCTCTGCTCCATAAAAAAATGATAGTGAAGAATATTTTTATGAAATACTATATATAAACAGAAACCATGATTTTCTGAACTGAAAGAAGTGATCAAATTTAGTTTCACTAAAAGTTAAAAAGGCAAACAAATATGCTTTTAATTATAATTTAAAATAGTCTGCATAAATATTATACAAAAATGAAAAAATTGTAAGCATAGCAAAAATCACTCTGATTTTGCATAGTTGTTAACATTCAAAATTAGTTATAATAAAACTAACAGTAATTGCTTACTGAAGGTAAGTTAGAAAACAGTTTTGAGAGAAAAGAGTTAAGAAAGTCTCACCAGGGGCCAGGGATTTAACCTGGTGGTATAAGCACCTGCCTGGCAAGAGCAAGGTCGTGAGTTCAATCCCCACCACCAAAAAAATAAATAAATAAATAAAAGAGAAAAAGTCTCACTCTAAGTTTTATTAAATGTTTTACTAAAGCTGACATTTAAAATAGCAGCTGTTTTCTAAGAAAACAAGTGTCACCCAAATGCTCTACATGTAACACATGCACACTACATCTTGAGTCAATAAAGAAACACTTCTGTCAAAAAATAGCTAACAATTTAAAACACCATCAAATGAGATTTTTGTACTTATAGACAACATAAATTGTTATCAGTTGTGTTACTGTTAGTAATATTTTCTTTTATTATGAAATAATTGTAGCCAGGTAATAAACTGAGTTATCTTCAAAGGCTGAAATAAGTTAGTCAAGATCACAGAACTAGAAGAGATAAAACTAAGATTAAATAATTACCTAAAGTTATATAAAATAAATTAATAAGATAAAAGATTAAAAGGTATGGGCAAGAATACTTCAAGAATAAAAATTTTATAGTAAATGGAAGAAACCACAACTGATAGTATGGGAATAAGCTATCATACAATGTTCTAAATATTGATATAAAGAATTATAAATGTATTTCCTAATCTGTAAATAAATTTGAAAACATATTTTAATAGAGAAGATTTTTAAAAAAACACTCAAAAATCACCAGAGATTTAGCTCTGTGGCATAAGTGCTTACTTGGCAAGTGCAAGGTCAAGAGTTTGATCCTCAGTACCAAAAAAAAAAAACCTCAAAGACTAATACGTATGTATAAGTGTGTAAGTTGCTATGCCTCTAAAAAAATGAGGTAAATGCAATTCTCTAGGGAAAAAATTCTCATTTGTAATATTTTAAAATTTCTACCTTGCAAACTTAGTGAAAAATGAAATCAATGTGAGAAAATTATCAATTTAAAAATGAAGTTTCCAAGAGCAACATAAACAAATTTATAGAAGAAGAACACTGAGGACATCAAATATACAAAGTATTGCATATGAAATACAAAAATGAATTAAGTACTTTAGGGGAAATGTTGGCACCAAAATTAATAAAGAAAAATAATGTAAAACATAACAAAACATTTTTATATAAAAATTTTCAAGAATTCTAGAATTGAAAACTAATGTCATTAGAGGTGAAAATTAGATGTACTTATGACTACTAATTATATACAATGATAGAGTATTAAAATATATAGAGTTAATGTGTTAATCTAGAAGAAGATATAACAATGTGAAACATATATACAATCAATATCACAGTTTTAAAATATAGAGAGCAGGGGTAACCTGAGACTATGGCAGATTGATAAGTAGCAAGGTAAAGAGCCTCTCTGAGAGAAACAGCTCAGATGCTAGAATTTAACACCATGGAGAACACCAGATGAAAGGAGAGGGATTCTCACCACTCAGGAAGAAACAAAGGAAGAAGAAAAAGAAAGAAAAAAAGAAAAGAAAAACATGGAAGGAAGTCTGGAGCCAGATGTGCTCTCACTAGAACCAGTCCTACACTGTGCTAGGTGCCCTGGAGTCAGATGACTCATGGTCACACTAAAGTCAGGAGTTGGCAAGCCCAAGACCCTTGGCAAGAGGACTCATCACAAAGGAGAACGGAGTCAGCATGGATATCTGCACTAGCCTATGGTGAGTGCTCAGAATTTGGTGCTGAATGACATATTGGAATCAGGCAGGACGGGCCTGAACCCGGAACTTCAGTGGCTTCAGTTGGCCACTCCTGGCACAGAACAAATTGATGAGAACTGCTTGGGCTAGGTCATATCCCTGGATGGGATGAAATTGTCCCTGAAACTATACCAAACCAGCTCCATCCGTGCAGCACAAACTAATGTGGTGAAGCCTTCAAATGGTTGACTGGATCAGACAGGAGGGACCAGCCTACACCACCCCTGCTTGCACCTCAGTGATCAACAGCAAACTGGAGAGTGCAGCAATCCCTAGTCAGCATGCTTCAGAGTAACTATAATCAATACAGAAAGAGTCTGGGATCTCCACTATAAAACCTGTCCAGAAGAAACCAGAAACAAGAAAAGAGACAGAAACAAGAAAAAATCTATAGCCACCAACACAGGGAATATGGGTCCAGGAGAGGTAAATACAGAAGAGGTCAAGGGCAGCAAACATGCAATGTCAGAAACGGCATCAGTTCACATAAACAAATATCTTCCTAATATTATAGAAGAACTCAAAACAGAAATACTAATACAAGTAAAGCAAGATAAAAGAAGATTAATACAAGAAATGCTAAGCACCTCTCAAGAAGACACAGATGAAAGAATGGAGGAACACAGAAAAAGGAGGGAAACCTTCAATGAAGAATATAAAAAAATCTAAAATACATGAAACAGATTCAAAGAGATTACCAGGAAATTTAAAACTCCTCCATTGAAAGCTCACAAAATTGCTTGAAAGAAACTAAAGATAGACTATCAAAACTTGAAGATAGGTTTGCAATGTGTGATAATGAAAGGAAAGAACTCAAAAATAATAAGGAAACAGACAGTAACAATACTAAGGCTAGAAGATGACAAGAGGAGCTATAACTTAAGAATAAAAAATGTGAGTGAAGAGGCAGGGATAAACACAAATGAAATACAAATGCTATTCATGGAAATAATTAAGGAAAACTTCCCAAACATAGAAAAAGGAAATGATATTCAGATGTATGAGGCATACAGGACTCCAGTCAGCTACAACAAAAACAGATCTACACCCAGACATATAATAATCAAGATCCCAGAAATTCATCAAAGAACATAATATTAAAAATGGTCAGAGAAAAGAAATAGATCACCTATAAAGGAAAACCCATCAGAATCATGACAGACTTCTTGACACAAACCTTCAAATCAAGAAGAACTTGGAGTAAGACATTCCAAGCCCTGAAAGAAAATAACCTCCAACCCAGAATGATGTACCCAGCAAAACTATCTCTCAAATTTAATGGAGAAACAAGATGCTTCCATGACAAAGAGGAACTAAACTGGGGGAGTTCACAACCACCAATCCAACCCCACAAAAAATACTGAAGGACATTCTAGAGAGAGAAAATAAAACACTGGGGTTTCAGGAACAGTGACAGAGAGGCCTCAATGAATGGAGCAGACAGTGGAATGAAGGATAAAAGTAGATAACCAAGGACACAAAAATAGCATAGCAGCGATTAGGCAGAGAAGGTTGACTATAACCTCTAACATAGATGGCATTGTTACACTAACAAAAAGAAACACATTCAGAGTAGATCAGGAGCTAGGGTCCATCAAGATTCTCTGTATGGGAAATATAATCAACCTGAAAGTGGGTTTATGAATTGAAAGCCAAAGATGAGAAAATAATGTTCTATGTGGCAGGGAACCAGAGAGAAATAGGGGTAGCTCATCCAGCAGCTGCAGATAGGTTGGAAAGACATGACACTTTTGTGCAGTGGAGAACTACTCAGAAATAAGGAGGGAAAACCTTGAGGCTTTTGTAGGTAAAGGAATACAACTTAAGATCAAGCTCAGGGAAAAAGGTTCAGAACCACTTAGGTAAATAGCAGGTTGGCCCTCCAATCTAAAAACTAAAGGAGTTAGTGGAACCCAAAATGTACAATGCACCCTGTAAAAGTGAAAGGGGAGGAATTATTTGAATCTGGTATGCTTGATAGCATCAAGTCTGAGAGTAGAGGCAACTATTCTGAAGATGACAAAATTCAACAGGATACCCATTCTGGTTGGATTATTAACTGCTTTTGAAGTCATATACTGTCTTCAATGTTTTGTTTTTATTAATATTGTTATGTATTGCTATGTTCAATTATACTATGCCTGATGATATAAACGATTCTATTGAAGATAACAAGAGACATCATAATAACCACTGTAGATCATTTTGTATTATGGTTATAATCTTGTGCTATGTCCATCCTTCTGTTTTGAATGGCCCCATTTTCTTGTCTTTCTCATTTGGTTTTATTTTTTTCAAAATAAAATTAATAAAAAAATAAATGAAATAAAATAAAATATATAGAGCAAATGCTGACAAGTTTAAAAGGAAAAATAACCTCAAAACCCTACTGAAGAATTTTTAGCAAGTCTAATTCAGTCATTTTTGGAGAACAAATGGAAAAAAATAGTAGAAAATATGAATTATTTAATTAGAATATTGACCTGATATATATACATTGTCCTGATTATATATATAATCATAATTATAATATTATGATTAATTATATCATATATAAAATATAATATAATTATATTACTTATATATAATTATATATGCATATGTATAGATAGATAGATAGACAGATAGATAGATAGATCTCCAAACCATATAAGCTTCAGAATATATAATATTCTTAAGTGCATATAAAACCTTTCAAAAATTAATCATAGCATGAATCATAAGGTAATAAAATTAAACAGGTTGAACCCCAAGAACATTCTATGACTGCAGTAGAAATAATCTGGAAAGTACTAACAAAAGATACCTTAGAATACTATGACTTGCTTGGAAGTTCAGTGATGCTCATAACCAATAATGTGAAAAATATTACAGAGAAAAATGCTTAAATTATATATTATACAAGAATTAATAAAATGAATACAAAAAGCTCTTGGTGTGCACAGGTGCTAAGGGAACCACACACTGCGAGCAGAGTCATGTTGGCCCAGTCACCTCTGTGCATCTAGATTCTCTGCCCTATGCATGACTATTCATCAACTTCAAGCCTGCTCTGCATTCTGTCTCCCCCTGCACAGGGCAGCAGAGGCACTGGCCAACTGACTGACCTGACTGTGAACAAAGCCAATTCCCAGGCAAAGAGAATATAAACTCTGAGGGTCCAAAGCTCCAGGGAAAAATAACAGATCAGGCCAGTAGCACTACCACAAGAAAACCAAATGACTTGAAAACTACAAAAACAGTGTTGGTTTTTGAGTGGGAGAAGAAATGCAGTGCAGTGTCTGACATATTGGAGAGGATTTAATCAGGAGCTATTGGGGAGGGATTACGTGCCTAAGACTGAGCCATGGAACAATTACAAAACAACCTTATATGAGGGTTACTCTCCCACAGTTACTGAGTGAGAGTCAGTCAAAAGAGACAACTGAGAGGGTGCGGGCTACACATATACCTGCTGAGAAGTTTAAGCCCAACAGGCTAAGAAGCATACTGAGCTAGCTCTATGCTCTGTGGTGAGAAGGTAAGCTCAGCAAGTGTGGCTCTCAGAGGTAGCTGGATCTGTAAATGCTGGCATCAAGTCCAACAGTCTGCCTGAACCCCAAAGCAAGTCTGATTGCTTTCCCCACTTAGTGACATCAGCAAAGACACACCTCGGCTTGGACAGTTGTCACAGTCTGACATGTACAGATAGGGGAGAGGATCCTCTAGAGCAGCATGGGCATGTCACAAACCCATGTGTAGTAGAAGAGAAAATAAAAGGGAAACCAGCAATACGAAAATAATGCAATGATAGGAATAGGTCAATATCTTTCAGTAATAATTCTCCAAATCAGTAGTTTGAAATTCACAATCAAAAGGTACAGACTGGCAGAACAGTGCATATAGTGTACAAACACAGCAGTATACTATATGTAAGAAATACATTTAATACAAAAGGATATTTATAGAGTAAAATTCAAAGCATTTAAAATGATACTCAATTCAAGATAAACCCCAAAACAAGGAGCAATAGCTATCCTATTATCAGAGAAAAAGAACTTTAAGCTGAAAATGATCAGAAAAGGTAAACTGCAAATTAGTTAAGGGAACAATTCAACAAAAAGAAATGACAATTATAAATATACAGACACCAAACACTGTTCATCAAGCTTCATAAACAAACACTACTGGACCTAAAGGATCAGATAATCACCAAAAAATATAGTGGGTAAACTCAATGCCCAACTGTCACAAACAAATCAATTAGAAAAGAAAAGTCAACAAATACCAGAGCTGACTCAAAATTTAATATAAATGGGTTCAAAAGATACCAACAGAGTGTCCCATCCAACAACCACTGGACATATATTCTTTTCAACAACAATGGAAATTTCTCCAAAATAGACAATATAATAACTAATAAAGCATGCTTAAAATGCAAGAGAATAGAAATTGTCCCATGTACAGCACAATGAAACCAAAATCACTGGCAAAAGAAACAACAGAAATTATGCAAATGGAAATTAAACAATACACTTTTGAACAATCAATAGAACACAAAATAGATTAGTTCCTAAAATAAAATAATAATGCCTCTATAATGGCTAGAATTTATGGGACTTACAGAACAGAGTTTTAAGGGGAAATTTTAAGCTATGAATATTCATATCAGAAAAACAGAGAAAGCCCAAATAAATAGGCTACTGATGCACCTCAGGTTCCTAGAAAAGCAAAAATAAGCCAAATTTAAAGCTAATACAGGAGGGGAAGAAGTTGAGATGCCCAATCAGGGAGCAACAAAATACAAAGCCTCCCAGAAGAAACAACTCATATGCCAGAATAAAACATTCTGGAGAGACCCAGACAGAGGGAGATGGATCCTCTTCACACAGGAGGAAATTAAAACGTAAAAAAGCTCATCAAACATGCCAGGACTACAACTGAAACAGCTAAAAATTATGGGACACAGTGTTTTCATTGCAACCCGCCAAGTTTACACCTGCCTGAAGTTGCACCAGCTTGAATCCGTGCCAGCCAGCAGAGCCATCCAAATTTGTTCCCACCACCACTCACAGGAACCACAGCAGCGCTGAAGTCAGGGGTTGGTGAGCCTGGCAGAGAACGGAGCTGGTGAAGGGACCTCCATTAATCCATGGTCACTGCTAGGAATGAGACCCCTCACGGGAATGGCGCAACCAAATGGGCAATGTTGGAATTAGACAGGAGGAGCCTAAACTGGGAACGACAGTGAATTCAGTTCGTTTGTTCCTCCTCAGAGCAAATTCCTGGGATTTGCTTGGACTGGGCTGCTCCCCTGGCCAGGACCTAATGAGCCATCTCAAATTGATTCCCTGCACCTAGCATGCATTAACCAGGTGAAGGCCTCTGAAGTTTGGCTGGCCCGGAGTTGAGGGGCAGGCAGGAAAGGGTGGAGGTCTCTTGCCAACATGCTTTGAAGGAACCTTGGCCAACAGGAAAGGGGGCTGGGACCTGCACTGTAACCTGTGTGGAGGAAGCCAGGGCCACGACAGGAGAGAGAGGCAGAAGGAGGCCCCCAGACCAGAACCCTGAGAGCACTGATCCAGGAGAGGAAAAAAAAAAAAGGGAGACTGAGGGTGGCAAACACACAACATCAGACATGGCTTCAATGCACTTTAAGAGATATCTTTGGGACCTTGTAGATGAGCTCAAAACTGAAATATTAAATCAGGTAAAGCAAGATATGAGTAGAGTAATAAAAGAAATGCTCTCAGGAAGCATCTCTCAGGAAGACACAGATAGAAGAAGGGAGGAACACAAAAAAAGGAGAGAAACATTCAATAAAGAATATAAAGAAAATATAGAATACATGAAGTAGATTCAAAGAGACTATCAGGAAATTAAAAACTCCATTGAAAGCTGGCAAAATGCCTTAAAAGAAACTAAGGATAGACTATCAAAACTTGAAGACAAGTTTGCAATGTGTGATCATGAAAGGAAAGATCTCTCAAAAATAACAAGGAAATAGGCAGTAACAATACAAAAGCTAGAAGATGACAAGAGAATCTACAATTTAAGAATAAGAAATGTGAATGAAGAAGCAGGAATACATATAGGCAAATTACAAAGGCTATTCATAGAAATAATTAAGGAAAACTTCCCAAGCATGGGAAAAGAAAATGACATTCGGTTATGTGAGGCATACAGAACTCCAGCCACCTACAATGAAAACAGAGCTACACCCAGACATATAATAAAGATACGAGAAATTCAATATAAAAACAGAATTATTAAAAGCTGTCAGAGAAAAGAAACAAATTACCTATAAAGGTAAGCCCATCACAATCACGACTGACTTCTCAACATAGACCATCAGATCAAGAAGAGCTTGGAGTGAAGTATTCCAAGCCCTGAAAGAAAATAACCTCCAACCCAGATTGATGTACCCTGCAAAACTGTCACTAGAAATTAATGGAGAAACAAGATGCTTCCATGACACAGAGGAACTGGGGGAGTTTGTGACTACCAATCCAACACTACAGAGAATAAGAAGGACATTCTAGAGAGAGAGAGAAAAAATACCATGATTTTAGGAACAGTGGCAGAAAGCCCTCAATGAGTGGGGCAGGCAGTAGAATGAAGGAGAAAACTAGAAAAACAAAGGCAGAAAAATAGCATAGCAGAAATGAGACAAATAAGGATGACTAGAATCTTTAACATAGATGGCCTTGATACACTATACTATTCCAGTAATTCTACCTGTACTAGATTTGAGGGCACAGACAGTAATCCCAAAAATAACAGGATATAGTATGGTAATCATCCTTAATTGCCTATTAACTTAATCTAAAGCTCTGTAAAACCTACACTGTTTTACCATGACTGATCATAATTGAATCTGGTTTGTTAGACTGCTGTTTTGTATTGATAGATTTTATTCAAAGCTGTTATGATTGATAGTATCAAGTCTAAGAGTAAAGGCAACTGCACTTAAGATGACAAGATTCACTAGAATATCCACTCTGCTTTGATTATTACCTGCCTTTGAAGGTTTATGCTGTCTACAATGTTTTATTTTTACTAATATCATTATGTACTGCTATATTCAATTATACTGCTATATTCAATTATGCCTGATGATATAGACATTTTATTGAAGATAATAAGAAACAACACAGTAATCACTGTAGATTACCTTGTACTGTGGTTTTATATGACTTTTTGTTTTCATGTTTTTATAGGAATTTGTTTTGTTTTGTCTTGCTAAGTTTTGTTTTTCCCTCTAATACAGAAAGGATAGAAATATATGTAGAGACTCATGCCTGTGTAGTTGTTTACACTCTCACTGTTTGAATATCTACTTTGTATGCTTTAATTTTGTAACTTGAATAACTATTTCTAAGAGAACAATATGCAATTTATCAACTAGTGATTTCTTATTGTTTATCTTTTTTTTGAAATTCTGTATTATCTGTACCCTTTACATGCTTTTGTGTCTCTTTAAATAGAAAAAAGCTAACACTGGAATGAAAATATAAAGATTAGAGCAGAAATTAATGAAATTGAGACTAAAGCAATGCAAGGAGTCAATTAGTCAAAGAGCTGCTTCGTCAAAAGAATAAACAAAATACACAGAGGCTTATCAAATCTAACCCAAAATAGGAAATAAAATACTGAGATCAACACAATAATCAATGAAAAGGGTAAAATCATGACTGACAGACTAAATTGCAAAAGATTAGTAACTACTCAAATATGGGTACTCCAATAAATTGGAGAATCCAGAAGCAATGGAAAAATCCCTATATACATATGAATTATAAAATTTATCAAATAAGATAACCCTGAATAATCAAATAATAGGCAATTAAGTTAAAGCAATACCAAATATATAGCTCCATACCAAATGAGTGGATTCACTGTGTAACTATGCAAGAACTTCAAGATCTAACCCCAATATTCCTCATGTTTTAAAGAAATTGAAAGTACTCTCAAATTCAGTTGCAGAACTAGCATTACTCTGATTCCAACACCAGACAAAGATGCAACCAAGAAAGAGAACTTTTCAAGACTTGGTTATTACAAATTGTGCTACTATAAATGTGAACATGCATATATCACTGTGGTATGAGCCTTTTAACTCTTTCAGGAAGATAGCAAAAAGGGGAATAAGCTATGTCAAATGGAATTTAATTTTTTGAGAAATCTTCATATTGATTTTCATATTGGTTATAAAAACTTACACTCCTACCAACAGTGGAAAAGGGTTGACTTTTCCCCACAGCATTACTAGCATTTGTTATTGGTTGATTTCTTGATGATAGTCATTCTTTTTGGAGTGAGACAGAATCTCAGGTTTGTTTTAATTTGCATTTCTCTAATGGACAGTGTTGTTGAACATTTTCTCCTTTATTTATTTTCTGTTTGTACTTCTTTATTTTTTCCTGTATTTATTTTCTGTATTTATTTTGTTTGAACATTTTCTCATATATTTATTTTCTGTTTATACTTCTCCATCTCAGCGTACATTAATTTCAGATGCTCATTGTTTGATTGAGTCTTTATATTTGGAAGGGATTTTTATTTTTTTACTTTTAGTTTATATATTCTAGATACTAGTCCTTTGTCTGGTGAATAGCTGGTAAAAATATTTTTCCCTTTTGAAGGTTGTTTCTTCATTCTCTTAGTGGTTTCCTTTGTTGTGAATGATCTTTTTAATATGATGAGATCCCAGTTGTTGATTCTTTGTAATATTTCCTGCATGATAGTGATTTTTTAATAATGTCTTTGTCTTCACCTATGTCTTCAAGAGTTTTAAGTATTGCATCTTTCAGCAAATTAATTGTATCTGATTTAATATTTAGATCTGTGATTCATTTCAAATTTAGTTCAGTGCCTGGTAAGAGATATGGGTTTAATCCTTGGCATATGAAAAGCCAGTTTTCTCAGCACCAGAGAGGCTATCTTATAGGGGTTGTCATTCTTCTAATGAAAGTGTTTGGCCCCTTGGTCAAAGATAAGGATAATGTGACTGAGTGCACTGGGAGTTCTTTCTTTCTTTTTTTTTTTAATTTTAAAAAACAAAACAAAACAAGGATAGAAATGATACAGAATTTCAAAAAAGAAAAGAAGTAGGAAGTTAATTCAGGTTAATATATTGCACATTGTTATCTCAGAACTAGTTGTTTAGGTTACAAGTGATCAATCAATGACAGCACAAACTCTTCTTTTTGATGAACTAAGAGAGATTAGTAGTATAGTATAGTTTACCAACATACATATAATCTTTTCCTTTCTTCCTTTTTTCCTTTATCCTATCCCAGTTGTTTATCCTTTTAAGCACTTTCTTTCTTGTTCATTATTATGTCTATTGTATATTTTGGATCTTATTACTCTTTCAGATTTTTATTTATTATTATTTTTCATACTAGGGAGACTATATTTATAAATGTGATTTCGATTTATTTCACTTATAAGTGTGGTCTCAGGTTGCCTCCATTTACCTATAAGGGCCTCAAGATTATCCTTTTTTATAGCTGAGTAATATTCCTTTATATAAAAAAATACCACATCTTTTTTATCTGTTTGCAGTTCATGGGCATTTGGATTGTTTCCATGATTTAGCTGTTTCAACTTGAGCTGCTATAAACATGCATGCACATTTATTGCTGTGGCATGTCATTTTCAGTTTTTATGGGAAAATACTCAGAAGGGGAATAGCTGAATTAAATGGGACTTGTAATCCTAGTTTTTTGAGAAATCTCCATACTGATTTCCACAGTGGTTGCACCAGTCTACACTCCCACCAACAGTGGAGAAGTGTTCCTTCTTCCCCACAGCCCCACCAACATCTGGTATTGGTTGGTTTCTTGATAGCAGCCATTCTTTCTGGAGTGAGATGGAACCTCAATGTTGTTTTAATTTGAATTTATTGAATGAATGGTGATGTTGGGCATGTCTTCACATATTTATTTGATATTTGCATTTTTTCATCTGAGAAATGCGTGTTCATTTCAGATGCCCATTTTTGGATTGGTTCTTTGAGTTGGGGGGCCTGATGTTTTCCAGTTCTTTATATGTTCTATATATAAGTCCTTTTTAAATATATGGTCTATTTTGGAGAATATCTCATATGCAGCTGAGAAAAATGTGTATTCTGATGTGATTGGGAGGAACACTCTGTAAACAGCTACTAAGTCCATTGGTTCGTAAGATTGATTTAGTTCTGTTATTTGTTTGCTGACTTTTTGTCTAGTTGATCTATCTCTGTGACAATGGGGTATTAACATCCCCTACTACAATTGTGTTGTTGAGTATTTGGTTTTTCATGTCTACTAGTATTCATCTTACATAGTTGGGTGCTTCTGTAATTGGTGCATATATATTTATGATTGTTAGTTCTTCCTCTTGAATTATTTCCCTAACAAGTATGTAGTGACCTTCTTTATCTCCTTTGATCATTTTTTATTTTAAATTTACATTATCTGCAAACAGAATAGCCACCCTTGCTTTTTTTCCGGGTTCCTATTGAATGGAATATTGTTTTCCATCCTTTAACTTTTAGTCTATGAGTTTCCTTTTGATTCTGATGTGTTTCCTTTATACAGAATATTATTAGATCCTGTTTCTTGATCCATTCTGTCAACCAATTTCTTTAAATTGGTGAATTGAAGACATTTACATTTACATTTACATTTACAATGATATAACTGATATGTACTGGCTCAACTTTGTCATGATAGTTTCCTGTGTTAGTTTTCTACTTTTGCTCCTTGTTTAATTGCTTACCCTGTCTGGTGGTTTCTTTCTGTTGTTGTTCTGGAAATTGTAGTCATTTTTTCTCTTTCTAATATGTATTCTAGTACTTTTTCTAGGATTTATTTGGTGGGCATGAATTTCTTCAGTTGTTCTTTGTCATGGAAGTATCTTATTTCTCCATTAATTTTCAAAGAAAGTTTTACAGGTTACATGAATATGAGTTGAAAATTGTTTCCTTTCAAGGCTTGAAACACTTCACTCCAAACTCATCTTTACTTGGAGGTTTGTGCTGAGAAGTCTGCCATGATTCTAATGGGCTTCCCTTGATAGGTGAGTTGTGCCTTTTCTCTAACTGCTTTTAGTATTCTGTTTTTATGCTGAATTTCTGGGATCTTAATTATCATATATCTGGGTGTAGGTTTATTTTGGTTATGACTGGTATTCTATATGGCTCACTTATCTCTGTATCTGATTCTTCTCTCATGTTGGGGAAATTTTCTGCTATTACTTCTGCAAATAGTTTGCCATTGTCATTTGTGTTGACTCCTGCATCTTCATTGATACCTATCAATCTTACATGTTTCTCTTTCCATTTTCTCGGAGCTGTTAAATTGTTATTTCATGCAGTCTTGTTAATTTTAAAAGTTCTTTTTTTCATGATCACTAGCTGTGATCCTGTCCTCCATCCAAAATTCATTCCTCAGCTTCATTCAAATGGTTTTGCCAGCTTTCAATAGAATTTTTATTTCCTGGATATCTCTGAATTTGTTTCATGAATTCTACTTATTTTCTTTATTGTTCACTCAAGGTTTCCATCATCTTTTCATGTTCTTGTACTTTTTTGTCTATATCTTCTCTAGCTATGCTGAGCAACTCCTTTATTAAGGCTGTCATTTCTTTCTTTACATGAGAGATTATTTCTAACCAAATTTCCTCTGTAGCCTCATGGGTTTGTTTCTTTATTTCATTTGTTATCTTTTCAGATATTTCAGGTATATAACTTCTAATGTCCTCTATTTTGATGTCTCTTGTACTTGTGCTGATGGACTGGACATTTGAGATTGCATATTGCTTTTTCATTTTGTCATTTTCACTTCTTGGGTTAGCATTTTGATCGTTTCAATCTCACTAAGTCTCAACTGTCTGCTGTGTGTGTCTTTTGGTCCTACTGGGTGGTTGACATTTGTCCAATTGCTGGGTCTCACAATGAAGGGGATGGCCAGTCACCTGAATTCCTCCTGCAGAGCCCGTGGGGTGAGTCCTATATTTTTCCTAGGCTGTCTAGCCTAGGAGTATTGATATAAGTCAACCCTTAGTTTCTACTGTTACTATGGCTTCAGGCTGTTCCAGGCTGCCAGATCTACCTGACTATAGTGTGCACTTATTGTGTCACTGGGTGATTCATAGGCCCCTTTGATTACCTCCGGGTTGGGAAAGGCCTTGTTGGCACTCTCCTTAATCCACCTAGTGTTCTCTGCATGGAAGAATGACTCACCCACACTCTTGCCAGACTTGCCAAGGTCCTACAGCAGAGGAGGAGGTCACTGCTGCTCCTGTTTACTCTCTGACGTCCTCTATTTGAGGGGGAAACTTACCACACTGTTGTAAGCCCACTGAGATCCTGTGTGGGTGAGGTGTTGCTGAGGCTCCCCCAACCCACCAAGGGTCTGCAGGTGGTGGAAGGGATCTCTAGTTGTATGTGGGCTGCTGTGGTCTTTTGGATGAAGGGGAGAGTTACTGATGATTCTGCCAACCCCTAGGTCTGTGGAGCACAGAGGGGAGGGGCTGAGAGTCCTTTCTGAATATTCTATTCCATTGATCAATTCCATTGCTCTGTGGAAGTTTTTGTTTGTTTGTTTGTTTTGCTAGTACCATGCTGTTTTTGTTACAGTAACTTTGTAATATGACTTAAAATTGAAGATTGTGATGTCTCTTGCCCTGCCTTTGTTGCCCATAATTTTTTTGCTAATCTAGGTCTCTTTTGGTTCCATATAAATTTTAGGATTTTTTCTGCAGTTCTGTAAGGTATGCTGTTGGTATTTTGACTGGGATTGCAGTAACTCTGTATAACATTTTTGGAAGTAGACCCTTTGCACATTATTGGTTCACTCCAACCAAGAACAGGGGATATTTTTCCATTTTTTTGATATCCTCTTTGATCTCCTTTTTCAGAATATTGTAGTTTTCAGTGTATAGGCCTCTCATTTCCTTTGTGAGACTGGTTCATAGCTATTTCATTTTTCTTTATACCATTGGAAAAGGTGTGGTTTCCCTAATTTCTATCTCAGTGAATTTCTTATTTGTACACAGGAATACTATTGATTTTTTAGCATTGGCTTTGTATCTTGTACACTGCTGAATTTGGTTATTAGATTTAGGAGTCTTAGGTGGAGTAATTTGAGACATTTGTATGTACATATTCATCTTGATACCATATTTAATGCACCCACTAATCAAAATAAGAATAGCAACATCACAGAATAAAACAATTTCAAAATTCATATGGAACCAGAAGCAACTCAGAATATCAAAAGCAATTCCACACATAATAACACAGCAGAAAGTATCACAATTCTGGATTTCAAGATTTATCACAAAGCTACAGTGATTAAAATAAAAGCATGATACTGGCAGTTAAATAGATATAAAGATCAATGGAGCAGAACAGAGAATACAGAAAACCTCCCTGTACATTTGACTATCTGATCTTTGACAAAGATGCAAAAAAAACATATACCAGAAAAAAGATAGCTTCCATAACAAGGTTCTGGAAAAACTGGCTATCCACATGCAGAAGAATGAATCCATAATCATGTCTCATATGATATACTAGACTAAAATCAAGGTAGATTAAAGATCTAAATGTTAAAACAGAAGCACATATTCTGCTGGAGATAAAATAGGTAGAATTCTTGAAGAGATAGCCAAGACAGGTGTTATAGATTAAAAACTGGTGGCCAACTTAACGCAGAATTAAATCAGCATGGTGATGAGCATAGATGAGGAAAGTTTCCCCTGAGGAAAGTTGCCAGCATAAATAGAGACATGGAGAAGGAGAAGGGAGGTGTTGAGGCATTGTGGGTTCTCCTATGTGTTTGCTGTTGGAGCCACTGCTTCTCCTGGAGGAGCTAATCATGAGTAGCTTCCCCAGTGTGAGTTCAGCCATTGTCATTGGAGGAGCTTGGGACCTCATTGGTGACACTGGCTGTGGTTCATTTTGAGGGAGCTCTGGTCCTTACATTAGGCATCACTTCTTGGCTCTGGAAGGAAAGACATGCACCATTTAATCTCAAGGAGAAACTTGTGGGAGGCATTGTCGTGAGCTCTGGGCCTTCATCTGGACTCATGTAAGACATTGCTCTGGGATTCAGGCCCCTGGCTGAATATTCTATGTCTTTAGTGTTGTGCATAGATTTCCTGCAGTTTCTTATCTTAACTCTGGGTGACCATGGATTTATAAATTCCATGTCCTGGTTCTAATTGTTCTCCTCACAACCACTGACTACAGCAATAGGCAAGAATTTTCTCAATGGAATCTCACTTTCACAAGACATAACATGAAGAACCACCAAATGAAATCAGGTCAAATAAAAAAGCTTTTACATAGCACAGGAAAGCATCACATGGTGAAGTGACGGCACACAGAGTAGGAAAAAAAATCTGGCAGCTATTACTCAAACAGAAGACTCAAATGTAGTACAAATAAGAAATTAAAAAATAATTAGGTCCTACAAAATAAACTCAATTTTAAAAAAGGACAACTGAAATGAATAGACACTTCTCATAGAAAGTATAAGGGATCAATAAATGTGTGAAAAAATATTCTAACATCACTAGTGAGCCATTAGAGAAATGCAAATTAAAACAACATTTCAGATTCCATCTTACTTTAGAAAGAATGTCTATCACCAAGTAATCAAATAACAAAGGCTAACAAGTTTAAGGAGAGAAAAGAAACCATTTTACATTTCTGGTAGGAACCATTATAAAAATCAATATGGAGATTCCTCAAAAAACTAAATTTGAAATTCCATTCAATCCAGTTATTCCTCTTTTAGGTATCTTCCCCAAAGGTTTATAGACATCATAGTAAAGTGGTACATGCATTTCCATATTTATAGCAACCAAATCCCGGGAGTGGCACATATTTCTTGTTGATAAAGAAGTATGTTATTCATATACAGTGGAATGCTACTTTGCCATGAATAAGGATAATCATTAGGTGTTTGTAAAAAGAAATGGATACAATTTGAGACCATAATGTTAAGTGAAGTAAATCAAAAGTACAATTCTAAATATTGCATAGTTTCTCTCAGATGAGAAACTCAATAAACAGCAAATCAAAAAGGTAGATAATAAGAAGATAGATATTTTACAAAAGGAAAAAGGATGAATTGATGGCAGGAAAGGGAGGGCAAAAATGGGAAAGAGATGAACAGAATTAATATGTGTTCTGTGGCTGTATGAGCTCCACCCCCAGGAATGTAATCATTATGTACCGAAAACATTTAGCAATAAAAAGAAGTCAAAGCCCCAGATATCTGAGCTGTTACCTTCTGAAAGCAGTTGATGTGACATTTCCCTTCTGCACAGGGTGGTGACTGGCAAGGGACACCCACTAGGTAGCCTGCACTCTGGTTCACTGCTCGGTATACAACAATGCAGAATGGACAGCTTGGATTGAGTTCACATCTTGGACCATTTTAGTAACATTAAAGCTCGGAGTCAAAGAGAAAGACCAGAAAACCCATGGTGTGGCAGTCTTCATGTGTGTAAAATTTTAGATAAAGACAGAATGTAAGAGAGTGCATAGCATAATTCAAAATCAAGGCTTAGGTTCTTTGGCAGATAACATCTGTCCAAAAGTACTGTATCTTAGTTGTCCACTTTTGGTTATCAGTAAGCACACTGCCCTCCCCAAACACAGATTTCTAGGTTTTCCCTTCTGTTTTTACTGACAGGGTGATGTTCCCAGGGAAACAAACACAGCAGAAAATATCTTTAGCCCTGGAAAGTCTACTCTGGCCATTTGCATGTAGCCTTGAACTGCCAGGGATTCCTAGACAAATCATGACATCCTGACCTTCTGGAAGGCATTGCATTTGTTCCTAAGTAGTAAGCTATTTTTGTTGCAAAAAATCTATCCTTGAAAAGGTAAGGATATCAAGATACAACCTCTTAATATAATTTTCCAGAAGAAAAAAATTTAAAGTCATTTATCAAGTGTCACTTCTCATAAAACTCCATTTCTGTGGACAACAGAGAATAGAATAGTGGTGCTGAAGATCTCCTTTATGTCAAGTTCTTACCAAGAACTTAATAAGTGAATTTATCTAATTCACTTATTAAGTCCCTGAGTTAATCTCTTGGGATTTGCAATGTTTCCACCATTCTTCAAATATGCAACTGAGAAATGCAGTAACTTATTTATCCAGTGCTTCGAAGAGCTTATACTTGTTATGTGGCCAATTATGCCTTTACCTTTCTTTACAGACAACACAAATATGCAGAAATGGATTTTTAACCTAAATTTGTCATAGACTTACATATCTACTGAACATATCTTTTTATCCATTAGTGACATTATTGAACAGGATTTCTGTAACTGCAGCAACTCTTTCAAATATCAAATTTGTTTTCTGTCTTCTGCAAAGTTCAAAATAAAATTTTTAAATAAGATGTAGAAAATATTAACTTATGAAGTATTTTTGTAATTAAAAACTAAAGAAGTAACTATTTCACAGAAAAAATACATTCTTAAATGGCAGTTTCCAATACAATTTTTAGGAGTATTAGTTTAACACATTTTATTTGAGTGACCTGGTTTATTTTTTATAGTGTATCAATCAATCATCATAAAATCAAGAGCACACACACTTTCAAAGTGAGATTTTTCTTTAATTCACAAAGCTCTCATGAGAACCAAATTAAGTAATAAAAATGAGACAGTTTTCACCAACTATTACAATTACTGATACTAAGAGAATACATTTACAACTACTACCTATAAGTGAATACTATGTATCCAGTATTTTACTAAGCTCTAGCAGGAATGATTTCTGAATTGTAAGGGTCTGCAGTCTGATTGTCATCCAAGCCTAATACATAAGCAATAGAAAAAACTTTTCATCTATCTTCCTGTCTATTATGATGATGGGTTTGGTTGGATAACACCAAGAGCTATCACATTTTATATCATAAATTAAGATTTCAAGAAGGACACAAAAATTTAAGGTATTGAATAAAATGTTATATAGCTATGTAACAAAATATTTAACAATAAAAAAAGAATTAAGCTTTGATATATACTATAACACTGATATGCTGAGAGCATTATGATGCTAAGTAAAAGCCCCTATCATAAAGCACCACACATATTATGATTCAATGTACATGAGGTTTCTAGACCGGAAAATCCATATAGTAGAAAATAAATTCATGTTCACTTAAAACAGCAGTAGGGATGGGAGATATGAGACAGCTTTCTTTGGTGGTGAGGAAAATGTTCCAAAATTCAATGATGGTTGAACTATTCTGTGAGTATGCTATTAACCTGTTTTGAAAATCTGTTTCATTGTTATATGTATCTTTTTCTCTTCAATATAAAAATAAAAATAAATAATAAAAACCATTGAATCAAGTTGTACTCTAAATGTGTGAACTGTATGTTATATGTTATATATTAATAAAATTATTTATTTGTTTAAAAAAGAATGTAGTAAATTCTTCTAATCAATAAATAGTAGACCACTCAAGAGAAAGGCAAGGCAAGACTTGTCAGGAGGCATTTTCCCAGAAGAAGAAACAAATTATTGTTGAGCATATGAATCATGTACAACACATCTCTAATTAAGAGAAACATAATCTAAAACCAAAATGAGACATAATTTCACAGTGATTGGAACTGCCAAAGTGTTAAAACAAAGATGGACAATGTGAGATAATGGCTAGAGCTGAGCATACAATAAGTACTCAAATACAGACCACAGTTGTGTAATTTAGACACCAATTATTGTGTGCAGTTGAGTGTATTTGTATAGTCCATTTAGCTAAAACTGGAATTATGTTTCCTAGTATTGCCTTCCTGCATAGTTCTGAAATTCATTCAGGTCACAAAAAAATTTTTTTATGTGAGAGCTTGTAGGTGGCAGAGAAACAGTATCCCACCCTTATACCTGAAAACTCAGTATAGATCTCAGGCACTCCCTGGGTTACAATGATTACAACTTACTACTAGTGCACTAATATTATGTGGTGCACCATTATACCCACAGCTGTAATGGCTCCTAAGGCTCCAGTGGGGCGCTCACTGGGCAGGTATTCTTTAGCTCTGAGATGAATAGCACTGTGATCTTCCAGACAATCCTCACATAGCCAAAGCTGAAGTGTTCGAGGTATAGGGGAAAAAATGTTTGTCCTCATGGGATCTAGCTTCTCAATCCTTTTTCTTACTTATTATTATCTCCCATCTTTGTGTTTGTGTTGACTCCAATACCGAGCATTAAAACAGAATTTGCAAGCTCAAGTTGTTGTAATAAATTCCTTATCCTATGTATCATTGATTGTTTCTTATTTAATCTTGACAGTTTCAGCTGATTATGAGATTGAGATAATACCATGAGTTGTGGCATGTGATGGTTTAATATTTCGTTGACAATGAAAAACACAATTCTTTCCTTTACATTTAGGTAATAATGAAACAATACATAAAATTTACTTTATGTAAAACTTACACTTAGTGCTTATGTGCTTTCTTTCTACTGAGCTCAGGGAAAATTTATCATTGGTGGGAGTATAATTCTTGAAAATAGTAGAGAATTCCTCCCCCCAAAGTAGTTACCACCAAAAGTGTGAAGTATCCGAGATTCCTATGGCAGATGTAGATATCATTAACAGTCAAACAGCATTCATGCAGAGACCAGAAGATGGTTCTGAAAACAGCATCCTAGGAAGACATTAAAGCCAGGCAGAGAATCTGATACCCAAAGGCAATTTATAGGACTGAAACAAAAAGAATACAGGTAAGACAAACAAACTTGAAACAAGAGGAAGAATGAAAGAAAAAAGAGTAAATATTTGAGGGTGAAATGTATAATCCGAGGATGCTCTGAAGCAAAGGACACCATCAAACCAGATTACATTTCTAATAGTCTCTAGTATAACAAAAAAGCAAATCAGAGCTATTACTTTTTGTTGTCATTACATTGCTTATAAAACACTGCTAAAGACATAAGAGAAAATGTTGGGGGAGAGGGAACTGCATGGAAACATGAACCAGAGGAAAGCATTAAAACTATGCAAAATCAGATGATAGGATATAGACCAGTTTAACAACTAATGATAAAATATATAAATTTCATTTATGTGAATAACAGTATTTTAAACAATATCTTGAATACTTTAGTATTCTGTTGTTATGTTATAAAAGTTTTTATCTCCATACTCATTTTACATTTTATTTTGATGCAAAATATCTGCAATCTTGATTTATTAATTAAAATTCTGCATCATATTTTAATTTAATTTGGAGATGTTTATTCTAATTCTGTAATATTTTTCTGAAGAGGGATGGCCTTTATGGTACAAATTTTAAAAGTTCTATGTAGTTTAGCACTAGGAGAGATTATGACAGCTAAATTAGTAAAATAATAGTGGGCAAATTTTCATGATTAAAGGTATTACATATAAAAGTTTGTAAACAAAGTTTTACACAACAAACATTCTTAAAAATGTCCCTTGAAATGATCAAATTTTATATTTTTTAGTTATAATACCTTAGTCATCATTAAACAAATTTGACTATTAGACAAAAGGACATTGCCTATTTTGGTGAGCAAACTTCACTAGGAGTTCAGGTTGAGGATGACAGAATATAAAACTAAGTGTATATTTTAAAAAAGTATTTGGATAGCAACTTGTAGTAACTGGGCAGTAAATGTCTCCTACCCACCTTATTTTTTGTGTATTAATGATGATAACCTGAAAGGTAGGCTTCGCAGCAACATTTGTGTCCAACAGCATCATATAATCCAAAGTTCCTCTTTCAAAATTTGTAGGTTCTGGTTCTACTATAGTATGAATCAAGATCAAATTAAGGAACTATAAATTATAATGAAGTAGTTTGAGTTTCTATCACTTGTTTTTCTAAATACTTAATCAGTTGAGATTTGCACTGGATTGAACTTCTGGCCTACAAAGCAAAGATCTCAGGTCTTGACTATTGCAATTCACGTGGCAAACCAAAATCAAATTAATTGCTTTGGCTAAAGATCTTCAGATGAAAAAGCCAGAACATTGGGAACACAATTTACAAGAACTGCAGGTTCAATTATGCCAAGTTTTGACTCCCAAAATGTTAGAGCTTCTGAAGTAAACTGATCTCATATTATTATCACTTTATAAACGGCTGGATTCTTGGACTATCACCTCATTTATGATTCTGAAATCTCAACCATCATAAAAATGTTTCCTTAACTCTCCTCTACTCAGAAAAAACCACAAGAGCATAAGAAGCTCACTTTCATAGCTTTAACTAATGTTATAATTTAAGAAGAATAAATGTTGTAGAATTTTATATAAATTTGAAATGAATAGTTTTTGCTCTCTTACTTTTTGCATAAGGAAATTGAACATCACCAAATGTAATTACTAGGCCCAAAGTCATAGAAGAAAAGAGAAATTTGAAATTTGAGCTAGAATATATATGTGTATGTGTGTGTGTAATTTATCTTTATATTATTGTCTAAAATGGTTTATAAGTATGACATTTTAAAGCAGAAATACCATGTAGTTAAATCCCTCATGAGAGAACTGGGCTACATTAGTAAATTGGGTGGCTTACACACAACAGAAGCTCATTTCCTACAGTTCTAGAAAATGAAAGTCCAAGATAAGGCAGATTCAGTATCTGGTGAGTGTATTGTGTAGCTCATAGATGTCACCATCTTGACATTTCTCATACAGTAAAAGGAGGCCACCAAGCCCTTTCGAGTCTCTTTCATAAGATAAAATTCTCAATCATGAGGGTTCTGCCCTCTTGTCCCAATTTCTTCTCAAAGGCCCAACTCCAGTAATTTCACATTGGGAGTTATGATTTCAATATATGAATTTGATGACAAGCACTCAAATCTAAGTAGCAAATGTATAGACAGTGAATCATATCCCACAAGAATTCTATGAGAAATCTCAAGTTTCTTTAAATCGATGACTAATAAGGATATCTAATTTCAAAGAAAATACTTTTTATAATGCAGGACTTCTAGATATATGGCACTATTTTCTTGCTTCCTATTGACATAGGAGTAATACAAGACCTCCAAATGATATAGGGGAAATACTATAACTCTTAACCTGCTAGATGGCCAAACACACTAAGTTCGTATTCCCAAAGTCAAAAAATGAATTCTAAGGAACACTGGAGGTTAAGGGTAGGAAACATTGATTAAGGGTTTGAGGTGCAGCTCTGAAGAGACAGGAGGGGTCCCAAGTGAGTTGCCAAGAACCCCACATTTTAGGGAAAGTTTAACAGAGCAAAACCATGTGGGTACAACATGGATTATGCTGTGTTCAACCAATAATATTTTAAATATAAGTAATATTAATCTGATGGGAAAGCAAGTCATGTTACAAGTGTACATGAAAAGAACAAAGAACTTTTCAGGAAGGGATGAGTTTGAGGGTCTTGGTCACCCACTCAGGTGACTGGTGCATATCTAGACTTTATTAGATCAGTTGTTACCACTTATCTAAGACCTGGTCAATTCATGTTGAAACATGGCCTCAGTGGTAATGAGTTTCATCTTCTGTACTGACTTTCTGGAGGGCCCAGTCCTATCTAACTGCCTATATTATTTCTACCTGACTCAGCTACTACTCAGCTACCTGACTCAGCTATACTACTACTTTTGAGGGAGACTTTATTTTCACTCAAATCTGTGAATTGTACAAATATAAAGCATTTTAGTTTCTTATTAAAAGTAGTACAAGTTTACTTTAGAAACTTAAAAGTATGGAGGCATATAAAGAATAGTATATGTAAAAGCATGATCATCTCTTCTAATTACTAGAGCTGTCTCCTAATTGATCTTAGGTTTTCCTCCAGCTTAGCATCCGTGTCCCAGAATTTTTACATTTCTAAAATTCAAATATGATGATGTTATTCCTTGACATAAAATGTTTACATAGCTTACCTCCTTTCATACTCAAGGAATATGGAGATTTGTGATAGCTTAGAAAGCCCTATATGTTCCTTACATGTGTAAATCCCCCACCTTAATTTCCTCTGACTCCTTCTTTGCCATCTGAGGCTTTATTCTGGCCATTTTCCCAAAAGCACACAGTTTGACAACAAAATTTTTGATGGTCATACAAAGTCCTATCTCCTCTCTCTAAAGCTTATAATCAAGCACTCTTTTCACCAAACAAATCAGACATATTTCTGTGACCAGTTTGGGCATCACATCAACCAGTGGCTGAATTTGAAGTTTATTTTACATGTGATAAAAAAAACTGTTGATTTCCTCTGTTTCCATGTTTCAAATTATCATTATTTCTATAAGTATTTATTGAGTACTTTCTATATGCCAGCCATTTGGGGTAGGGGGTAAAAGCAGTAAATAAAACAGACAAAAATATCACTCAATAGGAATCAATATTTTAATGGGGACACACAGCCAGGAGCATACAGATATCAGATGATAATAAGCCCTATAAAGTCTGATAGGGGAGAAGGAATACTAAAGCATACTAGTTTATATCAGGTGATCAGAGAGCAACTGAATCATCTCAGGACATTTTAACAGAGATTGGAGGGAGACAAGAAGAAAGCCACACAAATTGCTACAAGGAAAATATCTGAGGATAAGGAAAAAGAAAGCGAAAAGGCTGTCTTCACACCCATCTTTTCAAAGGTCAAACAAGGGTGCCACTGTTAGAGGACAGGAAGAGGCAGAAGGGAGAGGGCAGGAAGAGGGAGAGAGAACATTTAGAAATGAAGCTTTACTTCTGTGATTCTCAAATGCTGATATTTTAGATTTAACTCTTTTTTGCTGATATGAGTTATTTTGGACAGTATAGAATATGTAGAAACATCTCTGGCCTCTAGCTACACACACACACACACACACACGCACACATAAACAGACACACTCAAACATGCATGCATCTGACACTGACCATTAAAAAAAAAACTCAAGTAACTTCTGGAAGTAAATCATTTCCCAACTGAAAACTACTCTCTTAGAAGTAGCAAAAATAAGAGGGTGCAAAGTGTTGCAGGGCATATTAAAATTATTTACTACAACTTTGGGTTCATTATAAGTCACTCAAAGACACTTATCTCAAACTGGCCTAATTTCATTTCTTTTTAAAATCATTCTTTGTTAGAGACCACTACAAAGTGGCTCTTAGCAGGATTTAAATTTTACTAATTGGCTATGTTTATCTGTGAGTCTGTCCTAGGCCTTGGCCCCTTTTCTGATGATGGGAGCTGATTCATAGTAAGTGAACTTCTAAGAATCACTGGTCCTGGTTGAGACCTGTAGTGGCCTGTGAGACCAGAGATACTTCAAAAGGCAAGATAAGGCCACAGCTGAAGACACCTTGGCTCCAACACTAATTAAGTAAATAGAGACTGCAGCTGAAGGAATTTCACTCCTGCAGTTGCACTCCTACCATAGATGTCATCTTGGAGATAGAACAGTTCTCCTAAATTGACATAATTTACTACCTGGAAAAGTCTTTGGAATGACTCCCAAGGTCCTGCTTATTTCCTGTGTTTTCCTGTGTTTCCATGCCTTTTGTCCTTGGTCCTAATAAAAGTGGGCTGATCCAGACAAGTCTTTGTCTTAGCCCTCAGAGTCTCAAGCTCAATTAAAGGGTTTTGACCCTCCTGGAGCCTTAAAATCATAACAATTGTCTCATTTTATTTAAAATTCTGCCATACACTTGTTTGGGAGATCAAGGATCTAGGTCAGGACCCAAAAATTCTTGTTTCTGTGAGAATTTATTGAAGGATAATAGGGAAGAAACTGAGAGTACAGTCATGTGAGGAAAAAAATGATTGTTGTTCAGATTGAAATGACAGCAGTAGAAGTGAGAAGTTATCTGTTTCTAGGAAGTAATTAGATTTCCCAATATATTATAGTAATGACTTCAAGAAAAACACAAAAGTCAGTAATATGCCCAACATTCCCCACTACTAAAATTGAAAGGTTGGACTTGCTAAGAATTATGGTATATAGAAAGGCACCAATGGAACAGGCTTTGAGATGAAGTTTCAGGAAACCTAAATTGGAAGAACATCTAAGGAATCACAATATATGATCCTGTGGCTTTGGAATAAGGTTCATATTTAAATCGTATGCACCATACAGGCCTTTAACAACAAATTAAATCCATAGTTACCTAATATTTACATCCCAATGTGGCCATGCTTATATTTACTCTTTATTCTGTATGCACTAACATGTGTGAAAAAGCTTAATTAAAACTTTGTTTTTCATGCAAAACCACCTTTTTAATCAAATCCACAATTGATACTGAATAGTAATAGTTTAAATCACAGTACATCAAGAAAATGTTTCCATTTTTACACCTGCAATTTGGTTAAAAGCAAAACTAGTGCTAAGGACTAAGGTAAGGGAAAAATTCAGTCTAAGAAATTGATAGTAGGGCTGGAGATTTAGCTCAGTGGCCTAAGCGCCTGCCTCACAAGAGCAAGGTCATGAGTTTGATCCCCAGTACCCCCCCCAAAAAAAAGAAACTGATAGTGTTAGGGTTTTTTTTAAATTAAAATAAAATAGGAAATTTTTGATTCTTCCATTTCTCCAATTAATATCCCAAATGAACTCATTCTACCTTCTTGCTTGTAAAAGGACAAACAATAAAGGTCGTAGAACATCAATAAATTCTTCTATCAATGCAGTTTGGGAAAAACTGTATGTTGCATAGTATCCCAAGGGTATATGAAAGCAAACTTTCAAATATCCATTGTGCTGGTCCTTTCTAATAAGAATTAATTCTTGAGTTTAAACAATGTGCTTATATATTCAATTATGCTTATTTAAAACCCCTGATTTCAAAATGATTAAATATGTTTAAAAGACTATATAAGAAAATGGGGTTCTGAATAGTGCTTTCCTATCCAACAAAACTAAGACATATGATTTGCTGAGAACTTTGAAAATTGCATTTTGATGGCACAACTGTAGCATTCTATTGCATTTCTTTTTTTTTAGAATACTTCCATAATAAAGATTTCCTGGGGTTTTATTAACTCTCAGAGCTGTCATTTCCATTGCTGCATTCTATTGCTAGGATTTAAGATATTGAAGCAGTGTTTACCCTATTTCTTCCACATGGTTTCCTAGCTAATATGAATGGTAACTCAAGTAGCTGTGCGTACAATATATTATTGATTTTTTTTCTCCCAAAGGATTACCTTTGAGTTTTTCAAAACATTATTTCCTAAATATCTACATTTGAAGCTGACTAAACAGTAATTTAAATCACAGTACATCAAGAAAATGTTTCCATTTTTACATCTGCAATTTGGTTTGCTTTTAAGACTGATAGTTTTTATATTACTCTTTCTTTTATTTAATAAAAGAATGAGAAATCATTATAAGCTGAGTGAATTAAAATCTTCATGCATCACACATTTAAATTACTTCTAGAATAGAAAAATAATTGTTAATGTTTTTCTGCTAATGTACAAACACCAAAGAAAGTTACATTTAAGGAACATCTATTCTGTGGTTTTTTCTTTTTTTAATTTCAAAAATAAGAACAAAAACAATGATATAGAATTTCAAAACAAAATAATAGGAGATTAACAATGTGCTTTTTAGCCCCTAAAGCTATAAGACAGTATTATTTTCTTCATTTCTCCAAATGTGACAATCATAAATGACTGGTATATGGAAATTTTCAAATTCAAAATGGAATTTGAACTAATACTGCTGTTTCCAAAAGCTATCATTTTTCCAATTTTCTGTAAATGCTTTCCATATAACCATCTTACTTTTGATATAAGGAAATTCATTCTACAGTCCATATATGAACTCACTGTTTTAAGTACACTGTCATGTGATATTTCGAATGCGAAGTTACAGCCATGCTATCATAAGAATAAAGATTTGAACAGATAAAATCCTACAGCCAGAATATTAAGTACTTACAGTAGATTTACATACAGGGTGAGAATTAAAACTACATTGAATATTTAAGTTTATACTGAATCTCCCTCAAAATACTCCTCCTTGCTTCAAATACATTTATCTGCTCCTTTTTGCCATATTTCAAAGCTGTTCTGAAAATCCTCTTTCAGGAGTATCCTTAGTTGCCATTATGTTTACCTTGATGACCTGAATTCATTTGAAACATTTACTTTTCATGATCACCTTGACTGTGAAGAAGAGTCTGATGTCATACTGGGTCAAATCTAGTGAATAAGATGAATGAGAACACACCATCATGTTTTGACAAGCCTGCCTTCCCTTTGAGTGGCACTCAGGAATAGTATTCATCATATTTTTTATCACGCTTTGTAAAGACACAAAACGGGACTTCTGGAATTTATTCAAAAAGTGGAAAAAAAGAGGAGATGAGTGTTCAAAGTTATGGGCAGTAATCTAAAGGCAATTAACGGCAATCAATTTTTACCCCAATCAATTTTTGAAAATTAGACATTCACCATATATTTTGATCACCCATGTATGTATTGTGAAAAATATATTGATTTTTTTATAGAAAATCACATTACCTTAATGATTACACTGAACTATTTGCTTTTTAAGGTGAATATTTCAGATGTTTACATATTTGTAACATTTACAATATTTTTAATTTTTCAGTTTGTCCTAGAAAGATGAAACATTTTATTTTCTAAAGTCTTTATTATTTATAAAACAGCTATCTATTCAAGATTCTACTGTTTTTCTGCACACAAGCGACAGTTTCCATCAAGTATACTGAGTTTAGTATTAAAGCTAGTCATTTCACATTATAATCAAATTATGCCTAATAATTTCTAAAATATTTAAACATATTATTTCTTGATATTATGACTACCTCAAGAGTTAAATAACACTATCCTCCAATGGCAAAATCATGATTCTGAGTTTTATTCTTTGGTTAATTTTGCTATTCCTTTGATCACAAATAATGTTTAAAATACTAATAGACTTGTACGTTCCCTACAGAATCAAGTACAAGTCATTAATTGGAATATTTTAATACTGCAATTTTAAAAATGACATTTATTATTTCATAGTAACAAAAGTAAACTAGGACTCTTTACATACAAACAGTATTATTATAACAATTTAAGGATATATAATTAACATTTGCAACTATATAGCTGAATATAACAAATGTACACCATTAAAAGAACTGTAGCATTCCACTTAACTAAAGAGAAGAAGAGAGAAAAGAAACTTGAAACGTTGCCTGCAGTTTTTGTTACCTACAGGTTCCAAGAGTCTTCTGATTAGATTACTTCCACAGTACCCAAGGGTTTCTTAATTAAAATTGTATTGATGGATCTGCAGGGATAGTTCAACACAACACTAATTTCTGCATTCAAAAACATATTTTTTTTTGCCAAGAAAGTAATTGAGAAACAGCTGAGTGGGTAAGTAAACCTTGATGCATTAAGTTTTGCCGGAAGAGTTTCTATCACTTAAAAAACACTACATGAGGTGACCTAACTTCTTTCTATGTTTTAATGGAACATGAAAAAAGGATGGCATAGTAAACAAATGTGTACTTTTTATCAGCTCAGTATACCTGAAAGATACGTAATTCAGATTGAGGTCATTTGAGAGTTAACATTTCTTTCCCTTGGCATTACTTGTTTTATGATGAGACTCTGGTCGCTAAACAATAAATTGTACTTTTTATACTCTTAAACACAAATTATTTCATGTGCCTGTACCCTAATGATAATTATTAGTCTGAAGGTCTCAGTTCAACCGAAAAGTTGTGTCACACATTCATGATCGTTGAGCTGCACTGATAGCATTATAATTACTAGAGCTGGTAGTTGCAGGGCTGCAATAAAAAAAAAAAAGTAAGAGAAAAATCATGGAGAACACATCAACCAGATTTTGCACCAAAAATGAACTAACTGCTGTTACAGAACATCTTCTATATTCTTGAAATCATGCATGGATTTAGAAAATAGTCAACACATTAACTCAGATTTCCAGTTTTACTCTCTCAGCACCGAATAACTAAATGAAATTTAAGCCATACTCTCCAGTAGCAGTATGATCCTGTGGCTTTATTCTGGCATCTAAATCGTGGGAAATGATTCAGAGATAAACATCTGTACAGACCCTCAGCACTTCAGAAGATTAGTAGTGGTTAAATATTTGCAAATAAGTTTAAAGGAAGAATTATCCAGCAGTAAAGATGATAGCCTCCAGGAGGGAGCAAACTCCCAACTTTAAATTTACAAGTTCTGTTGCCTATGTTATGTCCATTAGAAAAGTGAAAATAATAGCAAGACTAAAATAACAACACTAATAAAGTTATACAACACATTAGAGAGCATAACTCTCAGAATGGCTGAGTAAAAGCTTCCAAAATCTTCTCCATAAAACCAAAGAAATATCATCAAATATCATCAAAGTTAACTGTGAAACTGTAGAAGCTAATAACGATCTTCCAACACTCCAAGAAGAATTTATTTTAAAAAATGGCTAAATCTCAGTAAGAAGAACAAGCTGCATGGCATTTTGACTCATGTGATTCTCAAAACACTCTTCTGGTCCCAGAGCAGTCTTGAAAGGCTGTAGCCTTTCAGCCATTGAAAGTGAAAAACTAGTTTGGATTGCCTCAGAAGTCTAATCTCAAATATTGATCTGTCCTGCAACTTCCTGGAAAAAAAATCCATGAGCAGTCTTTTCCTTATTGGAATGATTCAGAGTATGCGCAGTAAAAAAATTATAATCTTAAAGACATTTGTTGGGGGGAAAAAAGACATTTGTTTAAAGCAATTTTGTTTTTGTTTACTTTCTACCTTTCTTTCTTTTTTTAAGATCATAGCTCTCTGAGACAGAGATAACCACAGAAGCAAACAACAGGCAGATCTCAAAGGAGGATGTGGAGTATATGATATTCATAGTAGGCTTTGAAAAGCACAGGGAACACAGAAAACTGCACAACACACATACGGAGTTACGTGTATACAGAAAAAGTCCAAAAAGCCTCTTAACTGTACCTGGAGTTGAAGCTCTGAATCAGGAGGAAGTGCTGATTGCAACTGCTTCAATTTTGAAGGTTTGTATTCAGATGTACACGGAGCCCCACTACCAAAGGTGGGAGAATTTTCTTCAAAGAAATACTAGTTTAACAAAAATATCTATTCAATCATTAGTTAGCCATTCACCTAACCAAGCCATGACTTTAGTGCTGCTCATGAGTGATGCATAATTTATATTATTAGTACTGGAAAGTTACTAAACAAATAGAAATAAAAACAACAAATATCAACAAGAACATGGATATAAAAGGGTATAAAATTTCAGTTAGCCAAAAGAAATAAATTTTCATGAACTGCAATATATCATGATGACCATAGATTTTAACAAGTAGTCTAATTTTCAAAATTACTAATAGATTGTAAATGTTCTACTACAAAAACAATAAGATAAATATGTGAGGTGACAGATATCACCATTCCTTTGATATAATCCTTTTACACATATCACATTATACTCCATAAATGTGTAAGCATTATTTACCAGTTAATTTTAATGTTGAGAATATACTGTATGTTAGATTAATGATTTTGGATTTATGCTGAGTGAAATGGGTAATAAATAAAGAATAAGAAAAGGGATTTTGTGATTTGAATTTTAAGAAAATTTATTTTGATTGGAATGTGGAAAATAAATTGGGGAGGAACAAGGACAAAAAGAGAGAGACACCTCATAAGCTGCTGTATCTGACACAGATCATGACAGCTTGAAAGATGATAGTGGCACAAATTTGAAAGACAAAGATGTGACAGCGTAAAATTGCATTTTGAGAAACATTTTGAAAAGTATTTCTTTAAATAAGTGATATTTAACATGAAACACAAAAAACAAGATGTTCAAATTTCTCTGATTAATATCAGAAATGCATATGCTTTAACGTTGTACTCAGCTGTTGCCAGTAGTAAATATATGTAAGAGATAAACTTTAACTGAATTTTCTCATTCAAAAAATAAATTCTTTTAATAAATTGGTAGCATCATGCTCCTATTTTTTGAATTGGTATGTTCTGTTTTATTGTACAACAAGAGAAATGCAAACAGCAATACAAATTTATTGTATTGGAAGTCACAGAGTTCCATCAGTCAGATTTCCATCACTATAGCAAATATTTGAGATAAACAAACTTATAAAGAAAAAAATTCACTGGAGCTCATGGCCATGAAAGTTCTAGTTCATGGCTGATTGGTTCTTTTGGCTGTGGACCTGTCACAAGGCAACACGTGATGGCAGGATCACGTACTCCGGCAAAATCATTCACTGGTTGGCTGGGAAGAAAAAAGAAATAAAATTTTAAAAGGCTACTTACATGCTCAGTGACCTGAAGACCTCCCACTTGGTCCCAACTGTTAAATGTTTTACCACACACCAGTGGATGCCAAGCTGGAAACCAAAACTTCAACATGCATGGCACTTTGGGAGCAATGACGATCCAAATTATAGCAAACTCCAAAGTAAACTGAGTGTTTAGTTCTATTAATGCCTACTTATTTCATTGTCATACATAGCCATTCCCTCACACATACTATAACTTTTATTTTGTTCTTCTGATACATAAATGCTAAATGGAAGCACAAATGAACTACTACTAATGCATTTTGGTGATAAACAGTATCAACAGTAAAAGTAGAATTTTTTAAAAGGTATTTTTATCATTAAGATCTAAGATTTTCCTCAAAAGCCTTACATATTCACAGGTGAGAAAGTGATCACAAAAGCACTCAGCTTGTCAGTGGATTAACTCATTTACCAGTTTACGGCTGAATGTGCTTGTAGAAGGTGGGCCTGGTTGGAGGTGGGTCGCTGGGATTGTGACCCAGAAGGAATGTATCTCTCCCTAGCTCCTTCCTTCTCACCCTACTTTCTGATTGCTGTGGGCTGAACAGTCTTCTCCTGCCACACTCCTCACCATGTTGATTCTCCTTGAAGCTGTCCAACCATGCATGGACTGAGACTTCTGAAAGTGTAATCCAAAATAAACTTTCTCCCAAACTATGGGTATTGGATAATTTGTCTGACAGGAAAGTGATTAATATAAATATATTAGAGAGTTTCACTGATAGTATTAACATAAAGAACATTTAAATTTAAAAAGTAAGAAATGGAAAATTGCTCAAACAAGATCAGGAATTCAGACAAAATTCTTTAAGGTGATACCATTGATTAATTTGCCATTTATTCAATTTAAAGTAAATATTAATTTTATTTTAACACTGACATTTGATAACTGTGGAAAAATAAAAAAGTACCACTAGCACTACAATTAATTACCCAACAATGCAACAGAATATTTGAACATGAATTCAGTGAAACTTGAACACTTTTTTAAGTGTCAGGAATGGTGATTTATTTACCAAAATGTTTCTTAAGATCATTATACACATCTAAAAATTGAACAGACATAGATATGTTTATTGATTTGGATTTTTAATCTCTTCAGTATAAATCTAAAATATCAAGACCACTTACAAAGTGACAATTATATTATCTTAACAGTAAAAGTAGTCTTAATATAATTTAATACAAGAGAGATACACACATATTCATAAATGCATACCTTACTTTCTTGGAATCTTCTAGCTTAAAACTTATTGAACTTTCATGAGTACCACAATTTATTATAGTCAGTCACATATTGACATTTAAGTAAACAAATAATATTAGAATTAATTGTATTATTGCCTACTTAATTCCATTATTCAGTAAATAATCCCAAGACCAATATAGTGTTCTGCGTGATGCAAGAGCTAATTTTTGGAAACCTATATCCAATTATTTTTGTATATTGAGTATATCTGCACTAAATCACCCACATTCATGTATGCAAAGCACAAGAATATAAATGAATCTCCAGACAAAGTAATAATCCTCAATTACAGTGCTACTTCTATGATAAATACACACTTATGGTTATTTTAAGTAAGGTTATACTATTCTTGCCTCATGGTTTCTGAGCAATACAGAAAAAAACCAAAGAACAGAGACAATTTCAAGTAGGCTCACCAGCATTATGACAGGGTCCAGTGTGGGGTGTATAGAAAGGGTACAGGGTCCACAGTGTGGACGCTAATGAAAAAGGAGTAGCCAATGGCTTTCTGAGTCAATTCTGAGACTGTCCTAACTTGAAATGCAGAAAGAAAGAAAGAAAGAAAGAAAGAAAGAAAGAAAGAAAGAAAGAGAGAGAGAGAGAGAGAGAGAAAGAAAGAAAGAAAGAAAGAAAGAAAGAAAGAAAGAAAGAAAGAAAGAGGAAGGAAGGAAGGAAGGAAGGAAGAAAGAAAGAAAGAAAGAAAGAAAGAAAGAAAGAAAGAAAGAAAGAAAGAAAGAGGAAGGAAGGAAGGAAGGAAGGAAGGAAGGAAGGAAGGAAGGAAGGAAGGAAGGAAATCCTGGATTTATCAGCCATGAGAGACAAAAAAAGACGTGAATTGGACAAGCCCAATCTGCTTACCCCACTGGGACGTGAACTGAAAAGTGAGCCCAGTCCAGCTAAGCAGACACATTCTTGAAGAAAGAGGGACAGGCCACATACCACACCTGACGAGAGACACACCAGTCTCCCAGGACTTGTATGAGTCAAATAAACCATTTCCCTTTGCTGCCTTCCCCCCCCACCATTACTGCTTCAGAATAACAAATTGTTAAGAGGTGACACACAGAGGAGGAAGAGATCTCCTCCTCCACCCGCTAGCCTACGTTAGTACAAGGATAGGCTGTCAGTTTGGTCTAGAGAAGCTACCAGTTATACTGATATCATTTTCTGGGTGATTTTACTGTGGAAAATAATTTATCTTAGGCCTAGAGAAACAGTAGTTTACTATTTAAAATTAAATGTTAAGTTAACTTCTTAAAGTCTCCAAATTCTCTGTCTTGTAATATTGAGCCTCCTGACTGTTATCGCTTTGAATGATAAATAGTTAATCATATTCCTTCTACATTTAGTGCCCCAAAACTCTTTGCTATGATGGAGGGAGATTTATCTAATAGAATCGTAAGGCTGAAAATTGAAATTGCATGTATTTTCTCTTTGCCTCTCCTTGACCTTACCAAAATGATCTTTTTCTGCATTTTACTATTCTGTACTCCAAGTTCATCCCTGTAACTACCTCTTAAATGGCCAAAAAATAGTTATGAGGCACTGAAGTAATGCCAATAAATAACTGGAAAATAAAGCAAAATTATGTCCCATGATGTTCATGAGATTTTACTCATTTTCTCTGAGTCATTAACCAAGTAACTAAGATGTGACCACATTAATTGTTCTATATGAAACCATTAAAACTCAAACCTTAACATTCTTACTTTATATAAGGAAATACAAAAGAATAAAAAGAGGTAGATATAGTGAGAAATGAAATATTCAATTAAGCAGTACGTCAAAATCATTCATAGGAAACTGCATATGGAGCAGAACAGGAGACACTGAAAGAATTTTTAGATGAAGAGTGTATAAGATTCTTTTGTTTAATAGAGGGATAGTTCATTTCTCAAATCATTTTACAAATATATCCCACAGAAATGGGTGAATGTTGTTTCTAAAGCAATTTTGCTACCACTATTGTGATTCCACAATGATTTTTTAAAGTAGACAGCAGATCACTAATGGAAATTCATTAGTAATGAGAGGATAAAGGAACCATTGCTGCTGGGTCTTTACCAAATGCAAAACAGTAGGTAAGAATATGCTATTATTTCCACATTTCTCATAATAGTATTGTCTAGCTTTTCAAGCTGTTTGACAAACAGAATTGCAACTTTTCAATGAGGCAACCAAGAAAATATTTAGAATGAATGTATTTTCTAACCCTTACAGTAATGCACTCGGGAGAAAATTATCAGATTCAAAAGCTACATTACATTTTGTGATGATTCCAAGGTTGCAGGAACTTTAAAAGGGCTAGATTAACGTTTGAACTATTTACTGCCTCAAACATCTTTTAAACAATGGCTTTACATATTTTTTCTGTTTTAAAGTATTTGCTAATGGAAAATGAGACTATAAAAATTACCTTTGTTTTACCTTTCATGTGAAACTAAACAAATGTAGTTTATGGAAAAGCTTTTCTATTACTTCAAAATACAAAAGTCTACCTATTAAAAATATAAGCATCTTTTACTATCATCAGAGGAGTCAGTGAACTACTACTGCATTGACAAGCTCAAAGTAACTGCTGATTCTGATTTGTAAGACAGGAGCCTGCTACAAGTAATATGAGATGATATCAACTTTGCTGACAGAAACATTCCACCTACTAGATCTTAACTCTTATTTAGTACACAGAGAAGGGTTATAGATCTATATTTTGAAGATTTCATTACCCAACCATAGCCTGCTTTTTCTATTACATTTGGTTTTTTAAGAGAACACTTCTTAGCATGTAAATAATCTGAAGTCTTTCCTAACTCCAAGTTAACTCATAGAAGAGCAAAGTGTTTAGTGAGTGAATATGCTGGTCAGCTCTGCACAACCTTTGTAAGGTGAGAGAATCATGTCAAAAGAGACAGCGCAGACAAATGGGCATATCCACCTTTTTCAGATAATCAAGAAAATTTAACTTACCTCTTTTCTTTTAAAATTCTTTGACTATGAAAACTCAGCCAGTGATTTTTAATATCTTAAAGGATAAATACATAATTTTTGTTACTTTCAAAATATTATAAAGATCTAAACTGTTTTTAAAGATAAAAATAAAAATAGCAATGAAACAATTTCAAAACAGATTAGTAGGAGAGAGTAACAATAATTAATACATTGTGTATGGTTGCATTCAGAGTAGTTATTCAGAGTACAAGATATAGGAATGATATCTCATCCAAACAATATTAGCACAAACTTTTAAAGATCAAAATATTAAAATGGAAACAGTAAATCTGCTGGAAGAGAGAATAGGTAGGACAACATAGTCATAGGCAAAGACTTTATGAATAAAACACCAACCACACAAGAAATACTACAAAGAATCAACAACTGTGATCTCATATTATTAAAAATCTTTTATACAGCAAATACCAAAAGAGTGAAGAGACAACCCATACAGTGGGAAAAAAATTTTGCTAGCTGTTTCTCAGTCAAACAAAAATGACTCAACAGAAAATTTTTTTAATTAATTTGCTATTTTGAATATCCCAAAGTAGGTTTGTTTTTAAAGCAAATCCATCCTGATAATATTCTTTTTATTTTTAAGAATAAAATATTAAATTTAATAGTTCTTTCCATAGTTTCTTGCCTAAATATCTAGGATATATATAAAGAACTCAAAAAAATCATATCTTTCTAACTGAAAGACACAGTCCAAAAATGAACATATGAAATGAATACATACTTCTCAGATGAAACCATAGAAACAAAAAATAAATACAAAAAACAGTTCGATGTCACTGATTATTTGAGAGACGCAAATTAAAATAACACTCAGATTTCATATCATTCCAGAAAGAATGACTGTCATCAAGAAATCAACCAGTAGGGAGAAGTCAAGATGGCCAATCAGTGAGCAACAAAATACAAAGCCTCCCAGGAGAAACAACTCATTTGCCAGAATAAAACACCCTGGAGAGACCCAGACAGAGGGAGATGTATCCTCTTGACACAGGAAGAAATTAAAACGTAAAAAAGCTCATAAAATACTTTGGGACTGCAACTGAAACAGCTAAAAATTAGGGGACACAGTGTTTTCATGGTGACCTGCCAAGTTTGCAACCACCTGAGTTTGCACCAGCTTGAATCTGCATCAGCTGGCAGAGCCGCCAAAACTAGTTCCTGCCACCACTCACAGGAACAACAGCAGCGCTGAAGTCAGGGATTGGTGAGCCCTACGGAGAGTGGAGCTGGCAAAGGGACCTTCATTAGTCCACGGTCAGTGCTGGGAATGAGAAACCCCCCACCAAATGGGTGACATGTTGGAATCAGGAAAGAGGAGCCTGAACTGGGAGAGACAGTGACTTCAGTTGGTTGCTCCCTCCCCAGAGCAGATTCATGGGATTTGCTTGGACTGGGCCACACCCCTGGCCAGGACCCAATGAGCCAACCCAAATCAATTCCTTGCACCTAGCATGCACTAACCTGGTGAAGGCCCCTGAAATTTGGCTGGCTGGGGGGGAGGGGCCGCCATACACAGCTGCTGCTTATACCTCTGTGACAAGAGCAGGCAGGAGAGGACAGAGGTCCCTTGCCAGCGTGCTTCAGAGGAAACATGACCACCAGGTAAGGGGGCTGGGACCTGCACTGTAACCTGTGTGGAGGAAGCCAGGGCCATGACAGGAGAGAGAGGCAGGAGGAGGACCCTAGCACAGAACCTTTTAGAGCACTGCTTCAGAAGAGGGAAAAACAAGGGAGACTGAGGGAGGCAAACACATAACATCAGACATGGCTTCAATGCACATTAAGAGATATCTTTGGGACCTTGTAGACGAGCTCAATACTGAAATATTAAATCAGGTAAAGCAAGATATGAGTAGAGTAATAAAAGAAATGCTCTCAGGAAGCATCTCTCAGGATGATACAGATGAAAGAAGGGAGGAACACAAAAAAGGAGAGAAACATTTGATAAAGAATATAAAGAAAATATAGAATACATGAAGCAGATTCAAAGAGATTGCCAGGAAATTAAAAACTCCATTGAAAGCTGGCAAAACTCCTTAAAAGAAACTAAGGATAGACTATCAAAACTTGAAGACAAGTTTGCAATGTGTGATCATGAAAGGAAAGATCTCTTAAAAATAACAAGAAACAGGCAGTAACAATACAAACACTAGAAGATGACAAGAGAATCTACAATTTAAGAAATGTGAATGAAGAAGCAGAAATATACATAGGCAAATTACAAAGGCTATTCACAGAAATAATTAAGGAAAACTTCCCAAGCATGGGGAAAAAAAAATGACATTCGGTTATGTGAGGCATACAGAACTCCAGCCATCTACCACCAAAGCAGATCTACACCCAGACATATAATAATCAAGATCCTAAAAACTCAGTATAAAAACAGAATATTAAAAGCCATCAGAGAAAAGAAACAGATTACCTATAAAGGTAAGTCCATCAGAATCATGGCTGACTTCTCGACATAGACCATCAGATCAAGAAGAGCTTGGAATGAAGTATTCCAAGCCCTAAGAGCAAAGAACCTCCAGCCCAGATTGATGTACCCTGCAAAACTGTCACTAGAAATTAATGGAGAAACAAGATGCTTCCACAACAAAGAGGAACTGGGGGAGTTTGTGACCACCAATCCTACCCTACAGGGAATACTGAAGGACATTCGAGAGAGAGAGAAAAAATACCATGATTTTAGGAACAGTGGCAGAAAGGCCTCAATGAGTGGGGCTGGCAGGAGAATGAAGGAGAAAACTAGAAAAACAAAGGCAGAAAAATAGCATAGCAGAAATGAGGCAGAGAAGGATGTCTAGAATCTCTAACATAGATGGCTTTGATACACTATATTGTTAATAGTGCACCAGGATTTAAAACCCACATTCCTCACACTACTCTGCTTAGATGTATTATATTCTGTTCCAGTCATTCTACCTGTACTAGATTTGAGGGCACAGACAGTTATCCTGAAAATAACAGAATATAGTACAGTAATCATCCTTAATTTCCTATTAAGTTAATCTAAAGTTCTGTAAAACCTACACTGTTTTACCATGACTGATCGTAATCAAATCTGGTTTTTTAGGTCACTGTTTTGTATTGATAGATTTTATTCAAAGCTGTTATGATTGATAGTATCAAGTCTGAGAGTATAGGCAACTGCACTTAAGATGACAAGATTCACTAGAATATCCACTCTGGTTTACTACCTGCCTTTGCAGTTTTATACTGTCTACAATGTTTTATTTTTACTAATATCATTATGTACTGCTATATTCAATTATGCTGCTATATTCATTTATGCCTGATGATATAGACAATTCTATTGAAGATAATAAGAAACAACACAACAATCATTGTATTTCACCTTGTACTGTGGTTTTATATGACTTCTTGGTTTTGTGTTTTTATAGGAATTTGTTTTGTTTTGTCTTTCTAAGTTTTGTTTTTCCCTCTAGTACAGAAAGGATAGAATTACATGTAGAGATTCATGCATGCATAGCTGTTTACACTCTCATTGTTTGAATATCTACTTTATATGCTTTAATTTTGTAACTTGAACAACAGTTTCTAAGAGGACAATATGTAATTTATCAACTAGTGATTTCTTATTGTTTATCTTTTTTTGAAATTCTGTATTATCTCTACCCTTTACATACTTTTGTTTCTCTTTAAATAAAAAAATTTAAAAAAAGAAATCAGCCAGTAATAAATGCTGGTGGGCTGTGGGGAAAAGAAACTCTTCTCCACTATTGGTCAAAGTGTAGACTAGTGCAACCACTATGTAAATCAATGTGAGGATTCCTCAAAAAATGAAAACTAAAGGTCCCAGGTATTTCTCTTCTTGGTATCTTCCTGAAAGGACTAAAAAACATCATACAACAGAGATATATGCATACACATATTTATAGCAGCACAGTTGGTCATAGCTAAATCTTGGAAACATCCCAAATGCACATCAACTGATCAATGAATAAAGAAGACATGTTTTTTAATACATGGAGTACTACTCTGCCATAAAGAAGGATAGGCTTGAAATATTTCTGTCTAAATGAATATAATTTGAAACCTTCTTAAGTGAAATAAAGCAGATACACATGTCTAAATATCAAGTTATTTTTCTGAGATGAGAAATCAAAAATGTAACTAAGAACTAAAATGTATAACAGATATTGTGAAACAGGAAGAAAATATTCAAATTGGAAGAAAAACTTGGGGAAGGGGAAGGTGAAAGAAAAAAATGAAAAAAGAAGGAAAAATGGAAACATAAGTCTTACAAATAAGGAGGGGAAGAGGGGAGAAATATATTCTTATTAATTACCTATGAGACATTTGTATTCAAACAAACTTACATCAAACTAGGATCCTCATAAGCTAATGTCTCCTCAGAAAGACACATTTTAAAGTTCTTGCTAAATAGTACATTTAGAAACAACATCCTATCTCCCATTTCCAAAGATAGGGAGCTCTGAAGCACTCTGATTCTCTATACAATATTTGGGGATATCTTAAGTATTCTTCCTTTACACTCCATTGCTACTTCTTTTGTAGGTTTATAGGTTTTTCATTTCAAAAAATGGTTTTAGAGAAAAGCATCTGGAGTATAGACTTCACAACCTACCTTTGCACATGAGTTCATGTGTTTCTATGTGGGACAGCTTTTTGAAGCCTACTTGTTTCATCATGTCAATCTACTAATACTCTGTAACCACCAAAATGAACTAGTTTGTGCTCAGGATTCTGCCTTTCAAAAGTCCTTTCAACAAGAAAAAAGCCAGCCTGATTTAGCCCTTCATCCAACAGTCTCTAAAACTACCAACAAACCACAAGGCTGTTCTTGTCATCATCTGGTGATATGTTGAGAGGCACATCTAATGCCCTGAGCCTGGCTCTCACAAATTGTCCCACAGGTATCATAAGCTTACCAGAAAGTGAACTTTACTCCCCAGAAGAAGTCTAACCTGGCCTGGTGTGGAGGTGCGCACCTGCAATCCCAGCTGCTGTGGAGTAGCTGGGCAGGTGTGAGGCAGGAGAATCATAACTTTGAGGCCAGCCTGGGCAATGTAGTGAGAACCTGTCAAAATTAAACAATAAGAAAGACTAATGTTGTAGCTCTGTAGAAAGGTCTAGCTACTGGATAACTGTAAAGTGATAAAAAAAATACCTAAAACAAAACTTACAGACCTTATAGTTTATTTCTTCAGGAAGAATTATTTCTATGCACTCAGATAGAGACAACTTTATTTTTTAGTTAAAAACAACAACATAGAGACACTCAATGTGAGAGCTGGGAGAAAATTACCTAGCTTGTTTTTTCCTCATTTCATGAATGACAAAAATTAAGACTCAAAGAACTGAAATGATAAATCCAGTCCTCATCCCTTCAAAAAACCTAAACATAAATGATACTTAATCCTGAGCTATAATCTTGTCAACTACTATGGCTACTTCGTTCATTTTCCAAGGTGTGGTCATGGGAGTCTTTCCAGGTCACAATGAGAAAGAAAAGCTTTTTGAAGAAGCAGCTTGTACTTCTGGCACTAAGAAATTTCATGACTACAAAAAAGTAAGTTCTTTAACTGAAAATTTAAAAAAATAAATAATTAACCATCTGTCAATCTAGCCAATCAGCCTTGTTTATCTGTAGTCACCAGTTTAAAGTTCTGCTAAATTTTGACTCTTAAATTATAAACATAAAAATGACTCAACATGTCCACTTTGTGTTCTTTAATTTTGTAACTTGAACAACTATTTCTAAAAGAACAATATGTAATTTATCAACTAGTTATTTCTTACTATTTATCTTTTTTTTGAAATTCTGTAATATTTTTACCCCTTTTCTGTTTTTTCTCTTTAAAAAAAATGACTCAACAGCAAAATTTTTTAATTAATTTGCTATTTTGAATGTCCCCAAGTAGGCATGTTTTGAAAGCAAATTCATCCTTATAATATTATTCTTTTTATTTTTAAGAACAAATAAAGTATTAAATTTAATAATTCTTTCCATAGTTTCTTGCCTGAAAAGAATTTCTTCTCATATACAAATGCATAGCATAATGAAAAAGTAGAAAACATTTTTTATGAGTCTATCATATAAGAAGAGGAAGAAAAGATATCTCATTATCATTGTTGTGATTCAGAATTGGAAAGTTTGGGGTTTGTAAGATGAAGCTGCTGGTTAATTCCTAGAGAATTCAGAAAGAAGTCTCACCCTGCTTTCCACATGTGCTGGGACTCTTGTCCCCTTCACTGTGGTTTGTCCCCATCACAACAGCCTCTGGTGAAGGCTGTGATAACCTCCTGAAACTCAACCTGGATTACTTCCACAATATGTCACTTCCCATCAAAACTGAACGTTAGGTAAATGAATCCAGATTTTTCGATTCTGTTTCTGATCTTAACAAACATAAAATATTCCAAATAACTAACTAATTTAAAAATCCAATAATTCTCAAAACAGAACTGTTCAAAAACAGATTGATTGGGTTATTGTTGAAGCTAAGATAATATTAAAAGCAATATATATATATATAATATATATATGTATGATATATATATATATACATCATACATATTTGCAAATCTTGTTTGTTTACTGTTAAGTTAAAATCTTCAATGTGACAATATTTTTAAAAGTTTTCATTTCTTATCTGTATTATAGAGTTACTTAAATAATTTTCTAAAATATGCTTTGTAATTATTATAGCACAGTCATGAATATTGGGATATTAGTTTTTCCTACCAGTTTTTCACGTTTTTCTTTGAGATCACACATTTAACATGTGTCAAATGAAAAACACAGGCTATCACAATGCCTACTATTTCCTTTATTCTTTTTTTCTTGGCTTATATAAGAAATATTCTGGTTTTATAATTTTCTGGGTCATTTACTGAGGTTTTTGTTAGAAAGAATCAGGTACCTATATTCAAAAAGCTCATGTTCCTAAAAAATAATAACAATGTATGCATATGTGTATATAAAAATAACAAATCAACATAGTAATCAGGATATTTCTTCTGATTGTCTGTTTACAAATATATTGCTCAAAATATTGCTTAAATTTAAATAAATGAAAGATTGTCTAGTCTCATCAACATTTATGCAGTAACTATAAGCATATATAATTATCATTTCTCATTAGTACATGTCCCATACAAAAATCAGTTGTGTTCCTGTACACCAATGATGAACTCATTGAGAAATAAATTAGGAAAATAGCATCATTCACAATAGCTTGAAGAAAAACTAAATAATTAGGAATTAATCTAACCAAAAAGTAAAAGAACTCTATAACAAAAATATAGACTCTGAGCAAGGACATGAAGGAGGCCATCAGAAAATGAAAGTGTAAACAGAACCTGTATTATCAAAATGGTCATACAGCCAGAACTAATTTAGAGATAAAATGCAATCCCAATCAGAATACCAATGACATGCTTCATAAAAATAGAAAAAAATACTAAAATTCATATGAAATCAGAATACCAAAAATCAGAACCTAAATTTTTTAAAATTTTTTTATTTAAAGAGAAAAAAACAAAAAAGTAGAAATATTACAGAATTTTGGTTGATAAATTACATATTGTCCTTTTAGAAATAGTTGTTCAAGTTACAAAATTATACAAAGTAGACATTCAAGCAGTAAGACTTCAAACAGATCTAGAACCTATATTTAAATGCAAATTTTAGCTTATAAAGTTCACAGTTACCTAATTGTAGAAAGCCTAATTCTTATGCTAAATATTGAATATAACAAACTTAGATATCAGCATTCTATGGCAATGGAAGTAAAATCTCTCTCCAATGCAAAGCACATGGTTTGAATTCTTATATTCTTCATACCATTATCTATCACATTTTGATTTTTGAAATAAATTCACAATAAAATCATTATAGCATACATGATTAACATGGAACACTAGTTTCGGGAGCATTTGATTCTTTAGCTTATATAGTAATACCTCCATTCAGGAACACATCTGTTCACCAACAATTTAACTGGAGAACAGAAGCATTTGGCAAAATTTTCCTTCCATTCACAAATTCTGCGTCAGGCAACCAAATGCCTGGAGCCATGTTCCCCAGAATCATGGAAAAAATTCAGTTCATGGTACCAAGGTACCACTGTGTACAGAGACAGTTTCCTGACAGTTGAATCAAAAATTAAGGACTGTGAGTGTAGCTTAGCAAAAGAACTACATACTTCTTAGCATGCACAAAGCCCTGGATTGAATCCCCAGTATTAGGGGGGAGCTACAAAAAAATGATAATAATGATGATAATAATAATAAAAGGAAAAGGAAGGGGAGGAGAGGGGAGGGGGAGGGGAGGAAGGGAAGGGAAGGGAAGGGAAGGGAAGGGAAGGGAAGGGAAGGGAAGGGAAGGGAAGGGAAGGGAAGGGAAGGGAAGGGAAAACTAGAGACAAATGAAATATTAACTCAATTTTGATGTCTTCTCTTTTATGGTCAAAGATTTAAATGTTAGCTCTCATTTGGGTGGATTTTGATTTTCTTCTAATAGAAATGATTCACATTTCAATGGCTGTCTCTCAATCATGTTTATTTGACCTGATAAGATAGTTGTCATCACTGCAACAGTCAGAATAAAATAAACTGATACAAACTGAATATTTTAAATCCATGTTTTCTGTCAGAAAATATTGAAAAAATGGAATTCCTCTATCTTTCGATTTCATTTATTTAACCTCATCTATCGTTTGTTCCCTAAAACATCTACAATGTTAAAGTTGTTTTTTATAAGGATATAGAAAATTATTTGCCTTTTTCATTGGTGCCTTTGCATTGGTGCAGAGGAATAGTGAATAAAATTCCTAAGACTAGCATAATTCAACGTCATGGCATTGTACTGACCCATACTCATGGTCACATATACACAGACATGTCATTTTTATTTAAGTATATCATGGTGATATTTACCAGTAAAATATGAATAATTTCATTACATTTCAACACTTGAACACTCATCTTTTTAGTACACTGAAATTATAATAAGTAGATTTCATCATTGTACACTTGTTTGGTGAGTGTCTCCAAGGAAAGTGATTGCGTGACACTTTGAGTTACAAGTCAAACAGTTACTTTTTTCATAGAGAATCTTTTATACCTAAAAAACCACTAACTGAAAAACTAAGGTTATTCAAATTGTATATCTGACAAATATTTTCTTGAAAACAAAGAAAGCAAGCTTGTCACTTATATTTGTCACCATGAGCTTGACAGCTTTCAATTATTAAAGTTCTTCCAATGATATTCATTATGATTATATATATATATATATATATATATCACATATCAACATTTGGACAATACATAATCCAGTGAATGAATACATTCAAAATGTCAATGCACAATATTACAAAATAATGCATGGACAAAAAGAGTCTTTCAAAGTACAAGGCAAACCAATGGATCTTAATATAATGGAATGAAAATTATTGGTATGCTTTCACATTACAGCTGACATCTAAAAAATTATTACATATATATTCATAAAGTAGTACTGGGTGAAAATATATCCAAGGCAAATTAAATAATTTATGAAAATTATTATTGCCTCTGTGTTCATATTTTTGTACATAGTGCATTGTAAATATCAATAGCTATAACCTACACAAGCAAGTATTCTTTGTGGTCCTTTCTAACCTTAGAGAGTGTAAATGGTCCTAAGATCAACAAGTATGGGAACATCTGCTCTATCCCTTTTGATTTCTTCAACTTCATCTTCTAACACTTTTCTTTCTCACATGTCAAGACATGTGGTGATATCTGAATATTACAAGTAGATTTTCACTTTAGGGTCGTGGCATTTGGTGATCTTTCTTTCATTTGGTAGAGTCTCTAGCTACAAATATCTTCTGGGCTCTTGAGTCTTTTTATGCAAGGTTCTGCTTAAACACCTCCTCATCACTGTATTGTTTATTTACCTGTTGTTTGCCTTCTGCACTGGAATATAAGCCTTGCCTGAAGAATATGTTTTAAATTTTCACTAGTGTATGCCTAGAATATAATTTATGATGAATATCAATTAGTTCAAACAGTTAATAAATATGGTATCTTTATTTAATTAGAAAGAAGATGATACATTTTCAAGAAAAAAATCTCTATTTTGTTTTATTAAATTGGCACTTATGGAAAGTTCACCTCTCTAAGGAGCTGTGGGTATCACAAAACAATAACAGAGATTTTTATATATTTGTTTGTTTGCTTATTGTTTAAGTAATGTTAAAATGTTAGGAATAAAACTACATGGGACCACAATATATAAACAAAGAATTGTAAGATATAAAATTTTGATCTACATTTTCCAAAAGTGGCATGGTATTTTTAATTAATGTATGCCTGCAATACATAATAGTTATATTTGTTTGGGTGAATTGGTACATTTGAGAACATTAATGATACTCTTCCATATCTTGGAAAAATCTTCTTTGTCTCCCACAATCTCACCTGTATTTAATTCTTTTTAAAATTTATGATTTAGTTTTCTCATATAAGAGAAACAATGTGATATCTAACTTTTTATGTCTGACATTTCATTTAACATTATAATTTCAAATTCCATCCATTTTTCTGAAAATTACATTTCATTATTCTTTATGTGTAAATAAGATTCCACAGAGTACATACACCACACCTGGACATCTAGACTGTTTCCAGTTCCTAGATATTGTGAAATGCACATCTACAAATACATGTTGTTCTTTATGTGTGGGAAAATTTCCTCCTTAAAGGATTGTTCCCACTTAAGAAAGGCAGGAAACAACTTCAAGTTGTTAAATGAAAGAAATAGAAGACATTTTTTCTTGTTGAAAATAGAAATTTCTGTAAGTATGAAAAAGTAAAACAGCAACAACAAAAAAATCAGAAAAAATTACTCCGTTCCCTGAGTTTGTGTAAATGTTTCACATCCTATCTATTGCTCAATACCAATCCATTATTATACAATGTATGACTCTGAAACACTGAATCAGGAATATTATTTCACTGTTTATTTAAAACTAACCTAACCAGTAATCCAGCTATTATCTCTTCATAAAATGTTAATGGCACCAAAGTAAAGTAAAATGACATACTTTTTAGCATACAGCAGGCAAAAATAAATTTCTTCTTCATGACTAAATAATGAAAAATGTAACAACATGGGAGCCATAAAAATATCTTCTGTGTAAGGTAATGACAGCATTTATAGCTAGAAGACAAATTTACTTAAACTTACCAATATGTAATCAAAAATAGCTGAGTAATAACATCCAATGATTCTCTCTCCAATAAAAACAATCAAAAAACTTGAAAAAATTCAAAATTGACTTTCTCAAAACTAAATATTTATCAAAATATGCGTACATATTTGGAGTATTTAAGAAATGCTATTGAGATCTGGTAAGAACAGAGAACTTTGTGACATTTTAAAATTATGCTAGTTTCATCACCCCTCTCTCCGTTTGTTGTAGCCTAGAAAAGCAACAACCACCAATTACTGTTAAAACCAGCACTTCACAGACACCAGGGATCTTAACAGGGCTGAAGTTCTTGAAAGTCACTATTCTTAAAATAATTTTCAATTTTTTTGACCAGGTGAAACCTATTAGAAAACTTACTCGTGAGTCTCTTGTTTATCTAATCTTTGTCAGAGTTCACCCATTAAAATATTTTCTACACAAACATTTGTTGAAAATAATCAGTGGGAATTGTTTTAACATTGCATCTGCATTATACAGTTGATAGCAACACGCAATAATAGGACAACACAAACTTAAGGCAACAAAACAAATCTCTGAAGATCTGGCAAATGAAATTTCCATGGTGAGCTCTGAAAAAGTATTTGTATTCTTAACACTGTGAGTGTCCATACGCATATGTAAGATTGTATGAAGAGTAGGCAAAGAGCTGAGAAGGTCTGCCCATTCAGTTTCTGACTTTGAAGTTTCCACGAGGAAATAGCAAGGAAGACAGATTTACAAATTGCCAATTTGCAGGATAATAGCATGCTCTAACCCAAAGAAAACCCTTTGGTATGAATGGAGACTTACTGTTTCTAGGAGCTTAATGAAATATCACTTAGCATTAGCTAGCAAATTAAATAACTGAGCAGACACTTCAGTGGCCACTCATGAAAAGGAATAAAAACATTACAGAATTAGTGTAAGACAGTTCTTAAAAAGAAAAGCAGCAACAGTAACAGCGAAAAACTAAGAAAACAGAAAACTCTAGGATGGAGGAAAATTTGATTTCCAAAAGGGCCACACAATATAAAATGTGCAGTTTTCAAAATTTAAGTCATCAAATACACAAAGAAACAAGGAAGTATTGCTTATACACAGGTAGGCAGCAGGGAAGACATTAGTCAAAAGAAACCATTTCTGAGAAAATACAGGCATTGAACAAAATTTTTAAAAATTAATCAGCTATTTTAAACATCTTCAAGAAATAAATTAAATCCTATATTAAATTATAAGAAAAATGTCTCAATAAAAAGACCATCATTAACAAAGTGGAAATTATTAAAACAAAAAATAGAAATTTTTGAGTTAAAAATAAAATAACTGAAAAGGAACTATTACTAAATATAATCAGTAGATGTTAATAGGAAAAGCAGTCAGCAAATTTGCAAATAGGCCAATATCCATACCAAAGGAAAAAATGACCAAAAAAATGAAAAAAAGCAAACAACACCTTAGAGATTTGTATAATGCCAATAAACACACCTTATGTGTATATAGTAAACATCCCAAAAGCAAACCAAGATGGATAGGGAAAAAAACTTGAAGATACAATTTTAGAGAACTTCCATAATTCATTAAAAATCTTAACCAAGAAATCCAAGAAGTTCAAAAAACAAACAAGAAAAAAAGCTTTCAAATTTGTAAAACAAAATCAAGAACCATGTTTAGAAGCATCACAATCAAATTGTTGAAAGTCAAAGACAAAAAACCTTGAAAGCAAAAAATGAAAAATAATATATTACATTCCAAGGATCTCCAGTAAAATAAAACAACTATTTTTTAAAAGGAAAGAGAAACCACTAGAACAGAAGAAAATGGAAAAAAAGATAAATAAGCATTTTAGTTTTTACTTTTTTATTTTAAAGAGAATAAAACAAAACAAAACCAAAATAAAGCTCATCAAAACAGAACAATGAAAGCAACATAGGACTTCAAAACAAAATAAGATATCAACAGTGGGAACCATAATGTCTCTTACTTTCTTTAAAATAGCTGTCCATATCATCAGACATAATAAAATCAAAACAAAACAGAACAAAACCAATCAAAACAAAGGAATGGAAGCATTATAGGACTTCAAAACAAGATAATAGAAAATCAACAATGGCTACCATAATACATTCCGTTATCTTCAAAATAGCTGCCCATACCATCAAACATAGTAGTATCAAACAGAACAAGACAGAATAAAAGCAAACCTAATAAAACTATAAAAACAATACAGGAATTCAAAGCAAGAAAATAGGAAATTAACAGTGGTTACCACGTTCCCTTTTTAGACATTTCCTCCTCTATCACATTCATAATATCTGTGTACATTTTGGACCCTATTAACTCTGAGTTTTTTACACCAGGAGGTAACATTATTTTCACCTATGAGTCTGATCATTTCACCCATGAGCATGATGTCAAGTTGAATCCACTTACCTACAAGAGCCTCGTGATTATCCTTCTTTATAGCTGAGTAACTTTCCATTGTATGAAAGTAGCATATCTTTCTTATCCATTCTATGGTTGATGAGCAAGCTACTTGTGTTTTTTTTTTTTTTTTTTTTTTTTTGGTTTCTTGTCACATGGAACATTGTTTTCTCTCCTTTGACTTTTGGTCTATGAATTTCCTTTTGAGGTAAATGTGATAGGTATCAGCAAAAAAGCAGGAGTCAGTGCAAATAACATGAAGAGATTGTCTACAGATGTAACTTCCAAAATATGGGAAAAGGACCTGACACATAGGTAAATGAGGCATATAAAACTCCAACTAGCTATAACCAAAATAAATCTTCAGGCAGCCATATAATAAACTAAGCATTTTAAAAGGGCAGAAAAACAACAGTTCTATATTCAGTAGAACTATCCCTCAAAGATAAACAAATTTAAACATCTCCTGACAAGCTAAAAAGAAAATAATCTGTCACTCACAGATTGCCCTATCAAAAATAGTAAGGAAGGTTCCTTGGAGGGTAAAGGGAGGACACTAGACAATAACCCAAATTCATTAAAATAAGAAAACAGCATTCATAAATGTAACTATATAGGGAAATATAAAAGAAAGCATAAATTTATATTTACATGAAGCAAACATTTTTTTAATTGAATAAAAAAGCAGACACCTGAAACAACCAGTTGGAAACATTGAAACCTTACCTCCAATAATGGATAGAGTACCTAGAGAAAAGAGAAATAAGGTGATGCAAGGCTTAAGCAATACTGTAAAACTAAACTTAGTAGACATCTACATAATACTTTAACCAACACTTGAATATCACTGTTTGTAATCGTACTTAGAACAAAATAGGCCATATATTAGGCCATAAATAAGTTTCAAATTTAAAATGATTGAAATTATACAAAGTTTATTCTATGATCATAATGGAATTAAATCAATAAAACATGAATATTTGGAATATACACAAATATTTCTAAATTAATTTACACACTTCTAAATAATCAGCACTTCAAAAAATAAATGCAAAACAAAATACAAACTGTTTTGAGGTACATATAAATGGATGCAAAAGATACGAAGCTTTTATGACATGTCTAAAGCAGTACATGGAGAAATTATAGATGTATTAAAAAGAAAAGAAAATCCTGTATAAACAGCTACTTTAAGAAACTAAGAACAGTGCTCCCTGCTTTAGCTCAGTTGGCTAAGGCCCCACTCTGTAAAGGTGAGGTTGTGAGTTCCATCCCAGAGCCAGCAAAAAAAAAAAAGAAAGAAAGAAACTAAGAACATGGAATTATGTTCCCAAAACAGGAAGATGGGAAATATTAAAGATTAATATGGAGATAAATAGACTATAGAAAAAATATATAAAATCAATAAAACCAAAGGTTCTTTGAGAATATCAATAAAATTGACAACTTTAGCCAAGAAGCAAAATAGAGGGGACAAAAATAATGAAAACAAGAAAGAATGAGGAGTGTTTTGATCTTACAGAAATTAAAGGGTTTATAACTAAATACTATGAAAACATTCCATGCCAACAACTAAGAAATTTGTTAATCAAAAAAAAAAGAAACTTTCTACAAAGAACATCTTGAGACCAACTGGCTTCACTGATAAATGCTGACAAATATTTATAAAGAATTAATGGCACTCCTTCACTAACTCTTCCAAAAAGTAGATAAGAAGGTAACACTATCACTCTATGAAACCTTCATTATCCTGATAGCAAAGCAGAAAAATAGTCCTAAAAAATTACAGACAAATATATCCTATTAACATTAAACCAAAAATTCCTAACAATGGCTCACACACCATATCTTTCAAAAATTTTTAAAATATCATATAAACATAAACAAATGAGATTTATTCCTAAAATATAAGGTTGTTTTATCATATAAAAATCACTCAAAATATTTTATTAGTAGAATTAAACACAAAGCCACAAAGAGGGAGAAAAACATTTCTCCATACATGTAGAAAAAAACATAAGAAAAATATAACGCCATTTTATGATTAAAAAATGCACACTTTTTTCTCAGCAATCTAGAAATAGAAGGGAATTTTCTTAATCTGACATAGCATATCTATAAAAATACCACAGGGGACAGCATACTTAATGAAGAAAAATGAAACATTTTTCAAGATCAGCAACAAGATTTCTGCCACTTTTGTGCACCATTACTCCAGAAATTCCAGCCAGCACAATTAGTCAAGACAATGAAACAAAGGACAAAGATCCAAGAATTAAGAATAAAGAAACATCTCTATTCACAAGTGTTATGTACAGAAAATCCTAAATAATTAAAAAAGAAAAGCTATTCCATACACTAGTTCAACAAGTTTTTAATATACAAGGTTGAAGTACTTGTACTTTATACACTAACAGTGAATACTGAACTGAAAATAAAATTATTATATTTACAATGACTTCAAAAATCATAAATAGCTAAAGTATAAATTTAGCTTAAAACTGCCATAGTTGTGCACTACAAACAACAAAAACATCATTGACAGAAATTGCAGATCTAAATAAATATGAAGGCATCCCATGCTCTTAGATTCCAAGACTTAACGTTGCTCAAATGACATTAACTAAAATGCATTCACTAGCAAGATATTCCTATGTAGAAGGCAAATTTTAAAGATGTCTCCTAAAGTCCTCACCTTTTGATATGTCCAAACTTTCTAATCTTTTCCACTTGACCTTCCACTGAAGCCAGTGACTTCTAAAACCAAAGTGATAGGTTGTTACTTTGTGATTAAATTACAAAAGACTAGCCTCCAAAAAGTTTGTTGGAGAATTACTGACTTCTTGGCTTCCCTACTTCGATGAAACAAGCTATCTTGTGAGAAATGCCCACTGACCAAAAAAGGAGGGTAATTTTGACCAACAACCAAAGATAGACTCAGGCCCTTTTCCCAGTAGTTCATTTGGAATTTAATGGTATCAACAACTACTGAGTGAGCTTGAGTCTATAGATAAGACCATAGACCCTGGGTTAGTACTTAGATTGCATCTTTCTGAGAGAGATGAAGCAGAGATCTAAGTTAAGCTGAGTTTATAGTTATTTTCAAGTACAGAACCCCAAGGCCCTATTTTAGGAGAGACACCCAAAATATCAGAATTTGGTGAATTTGGGGTTTTGCTTCTGAATAGGATTTTAAATGCTCAACATGGAAGGAAAACTCTCAGGGCAAAAATTCACTGAAAATTCAAAATAATTTGTGTGAACAAAACCACAAAATAATAGAATTTGAATACTTTCTATTAATACTTAAAAGAAGATTCTTCTGCTACCTTACATGGTGATGTAATACTGTCTGGCAGAAACTAAATCATTGACTTTATTGCTTTATTTCCTTATACTTTCACAATTTTGTTTCCCTTGTTATGCTTCTCCTTGAAATCAAATATCAGATCCAAGAATGAAGAGGACAAATAGTTATATTAACATTATTATTGAGCCTTATCTCTGTAAAATAAGATAAATTACCATAAAATAAGATAAATTACCATAATTTGATGTAGACATGGTATTGATATTATTAACTTTAAAATTTGCTTTGAAATCTTAGTACAAAAAATTAGACTACATGGCTTTGTTTTTTTTTATTTATGAGGAATAATTACTCCTTAAAATAAAACTTTAAATTTTTAACTCTATCTTTAAATACCAACAAAAGCAGATCTGTTCATTTGCCAATATATTTTTTTAATTTATATGCTCAGTTATTCAAAGTAAGTTTGTCAGCATTTTTTTTCATTTTAGCAGGCCCTACAGAATTTTTAACCTTTTTTTGCATTGCTAAGAGTTAATTTGATAAATAGATAAAGTCATAAAGATAAATTTTAAGATGATACTGGTGTAGACTGAATGGTTTAACATTTTCAAAATTCACAGGTAGTATCAAAATTTAACATTACTCAAAATTTTTGCTTTGAGAAAAAAATCTAAATACAGTATATTAAAAATGGTAAAAGATCCTAGATGTCTTATTTCAATTAAATACATTCTAATTTATGAAAAGAGAAAAAGTAGATTTTTCATGTCTTTTAAGTAGGGCAGTCTTCCTGGTTTCTCTAATTGCACTAAACAACTCAAGATAAATGTTCTCAAAACCAACGTGACTGATTTGCTTTTTTCTCACAGAGAGAGCTTATTTAGTGCCTAGAAGCAATTTGTGTGTAACAGAGTAGCGCTGCCATTTCTTCAAATGAGTTCCCTAATGAGCTTTTGTCTCACAACTTAGTGGCACTTTATTGCCCACGGTGTTTTGGCATCTTTTGTGCAACAAGCAAGGAAGAGTCCTCTAGTCAGATTCTGATGCTGACCACCTTCAGTAATAGGAATTTAAAAAAAAAAAAGAGGAGCATTGATCTTACAAAGCGCCTTTCAAACATTCAAAGAATATTCAAAGAATTCTTCTGAATACTAAGTAAGTAAATTAGCACATTAAGTAAATTGTTTATTGACTTTTGCAATTCTACTTACAGCTCTTTTAAAAATCTATGAAACTGATAGTTTTTCATTTTCTCCCAAGCAAGTTCCATAGATTGTATATAAAGTTTACACATGCTTTAATTTCATTTCTCTTATAAGTAACTACATAATGTTAAATTCAGTTGTCTTAAAGAGATATTAATATTCACATATCTAAAAATAAAAATATTCTTATGGCAGGAAAATATATGGTACTATTAAGATTTGGGGAAGGTGCAGAAAGAAGCAGATACTGTCAGAATAATATACTTCTTGAGAAATTGCTTCTGGCAGTTTTCAGCAAAATCATTTCAGAAAAAAAAGTTTGCAACAATGTCTAAAGTACAAATAAAATCTGGATTTCATTTGTGCATCTTGGGTAGTCATTTCTCCTCATTGCATTTAATTGAGCTATTGTTCTCTTCATTAAGTATGCCTCTTGGATTTCCATTTTTGAAAAATGAGTTTCTTCCCACCACAGTAAATATGAAAAGGAGAAACCAAGTTCATTTCTAGAAAATTTAAGATATTTATATGTGTTGGTTGGCATTTATTTTTAACAAAACAAGAAAAAATGTTAAATCATTTGCATATGTATAAGTCACTTGAATAGCACCCAAGTTTTTCTCATTGTAAGCATATAGTTTTATTAGAAAATCTCAGTTCTTTTTTATTTTGATGAGAATAAAATCAAATGAGAGAAAACAAAGTGGTGTCAGTCAAAATAAAAGGATGGACATAGTACATGACTTAAAACCAAAATACAAGGTGATCAACAAGGTTACCATAATGTCTCTTGTTGTCTTCAATAGAATTGCCCACATCATCAGGCATAATAAAATTTAATGTAGCAGTATAGAACAAAATCAATAAAAACAAGACACTGGAGATATTATAGGATTTCAAAAGATGATGATAGTCAAATGAGAGTGGGTATCATAATGAATCTTATTATCTTCAAAGTAGTTGCCTATACTCTCAGACTTGATACTATCAAACAAAACAGATTCAAATAAAATAAGTCAAAACAAGACAGTGAAAGCAACACAGGGCTTCAAATTAAGTTAATAGGAAATCAAAAATGGTTACCATAGTATATCCTGCTATTTTTGGAGTAGCTTTCCATGCCATCAAATCTAGTACAAGTAGACAAACTGGAACAGAATATAACTAAACTAAACAGAGAGATGAAAACAATATGGGTTTCAAATCATGATACAAGATTAACAATGTCTACTGCCTTCCCTGATTAGACAGTTCCTCTCCTTTCACTTTCACAGGGTGCATTGTACATTTTGTATCCAACTAACTCCTTTAGTTTTTAGATTAGGGAGGCAACTCTTTCACCTCTGAGCATGATCTCAAGATGTATCCATTTACCTACAAGAGCCTCAAGGTTTTCCTTCCTTATAACTGAATAGTTCTCCAATGTAATAAAAGTGTTATGTCTTTCCAACCAATCTGTAGCTGATAGGTGAGCTACCCCCACTTTTTTCTGGTTCTCTGTCACATAGTGCATTATTTTCTCATCTTTGACTTTCAATCCATATACCCTCTTTCAGGTTAATTATATTTCTTATATAGAGCATCTTGATGGACCCTATCTCCTGATCCACTCTGCCTTTGGTGTTTCTTTTTATTAGTGTATCGTGGCCATCCATGTTAGTGATTATGGCCAACCTTCTCTGCCTCATCTCTGCCATGCTGTTTTCTGCCATTGATTTTTCTGCTTTTCCCTTCATTCCAGTGTCTTCCCCATTCAATGATCCCCCTCTGCCACTGTTCCTGAAACCATGGTCCTTTTTCTTTCTCTCTAGAATGTCCTTCACTACTTTTGTAGGATTGGATTGGTGGTCACAAACTCCCTCTGTTCCTCCTTATTATGGAAGCACTTTGTTTCTCCATTAATTTTGAGAGATAGTTTTGCAGGGTACATCAATCTAGGTTGCAGGTTATTTTCTTTCCAGGGTTGGAATACTTCAGTCCAAGCTTTTCTTGATTTGATGGTTTGTGTCAAGAAGTCTGTTGTGATTCTGATGGGTTTTCCATTATAGGTGATCTGTTTCTTTTCTCTGAGAGCTTTTAATATCATTTCATTTTCCTATGGTTGGGAAGTTTTCTTTAATTATTTCTGTAAATAGCCTTCGTGTTTCATTTGTATTTACCGCTGCTTCTTCACTCACCTTTTTTATTCTTAAGTTATAGATCCTCGTCGTCTTCTAGCCTTTCTATTGTTACTTCCTGGTTCCTTGTTATTTTTAAGAGTTCTTTCCTTTCACAACCACAAGTTGCAAACCTGTCTTCAAAGTTTGATAATCTATCTTTAGTTTCTTTCAAGTAGTTCTGTCAGCTTTAATGGAGTTTTTAATTTCCTGGTAATCTCTTTGAATTTATTTCATGTATTCTAATTTTTTTATATTCTTCATCAAAGGTTTCCCTCCTTTTTATATGCTCCTCTATTCTTCCATCTGTGTCTTCTTGAGAGGTGCTTATTATTTTTCTTATATCTTACTTTACTTGTATTAATATTTCTGTTTTAAGTTTGTTTATAGTTTCACAAAGTTGTTTCTTTATGTCAGATACTGTTGCTTCAGAAACTGCAGGTGTGCAACTCCCAGTCTCTTCTGTGTTTACTTCTCCTGGGCCAGTACTGCTTGGGTTGGAGGCTGGAGACTGCCTTTTGCTTCTTCTTCTTGTCATGCTCCTGGTTTCTTCCAGACAAGTGGATAGTGGGGTCCCCAGCACTTCCTGTATTGGTTATAATTACTCTGATGCATGCTGGCTAGGGATTTCTGCTGCTTGCTGCTTTCCCTAATCTTCTGGTGACTACTGGAGTATAAGCAGGGTGGGGCAGGCTGACCACTCTCTCCCAAGCTCATTAACCACAGGGAGTCTTCCCCACTTTAGTGTGTGACGTGCAAGTGGGGTTGGTTAGGGATAGCTTTAGGGAAACCTCGGCTTTGGCTTTTGGACCACATGCAGGGGTGGAACTCAGTCCAAGCAATTTTCATCAATCTGCTCTGAACTAGGAGTCGCTGAATGAAGCTGACTACAGTTCTACTTCTGGACTTACCTTGCCTGACTCCAAAATGGTGCCCAGCCAGTCGGCCACTGCCTGTGGGAACACTGAGTCCCCCACACCCACTGCAAGCTGGTGAAGTTCTCCAGTCCGCTGCTCTCCTCCATGACCATGTCCTCCCACTGAGGCCCTCAGGCTTGCCAACCCCCAAATTCACCATAACCATGCATCTCTGGATTCCAGTGGCTTTTCACACACAGTAGGACCAGCTCCAGTGAGAGCACATTTGACTACAACCTTCTGTCCAAGTTTTTCTTTTCTTTCTTTTTTTTCCACTTTAGTTTTTTCCTGAGTTGAGAGGATCCATCTCCTTCCTTCTAGTCTTCTCCAGAATGCTATATTCCAGCATCTGGGCTGTTTCACTCAGAGAGGCTTTTTTACTTTGCTGCTTATTGATCTACCATCTTCTTCAGCTCCCCTCAAAATCTGTGTTCTTGAGAGTATAAGATTTTCCTGCTTCATTTGTCATCTCTACTCCAACCCAACCATTCCCTGTTCAGTGAAAGATCCCTAAAGATCTTAGACCATATTTTTCTGGAAATTTTATTGATCTTAAGTTACTTGGCTTATTTTTTTTCCAATACTCCATTCAATTCAGAAAATCCCACAAAACTACCCCCTGAAGAAAAAAAAAAGAAATATTGAACCATACAAAAAATATCAAGAGACTAGAAAATAGAAAATTTAAAAACAGTTGAAGTTCTTCCTTTTTACTACTGTTGTCCTATAACTTTTTTCAAGAGCCTCATCTTAAATTATTACACATTCCACTGAAGAACTACATCATTCTTTCTAGTTCATTTTGATGTCAAAAGAATAAAGCCAAAATTAAATTCTAATTTAAGTCTCTTTTTTTTAAGTAAATAAATATTTTAGCAGGTATAAAACAAACACCACTGTATTGGCCAGTGAATTTGGGGTAGACAAAAGGAATAAACCTAACCTCAGATAAATGAGAAAGATATTTACTTAAAAGCTATCTGATGGCTGGGGATTTAGCTTAGCAGTATAAGCACTTGCCTGGCAAGTGTGAGGTCATGAGTTCAATCCCCAGTACCAAAATACAAAAATAAAAAATAAAAGCTGTCTGATTTGACATATCACTCTTATGTTATTAAAACACAAGTGAGCCAGACTTAACCAACTAAATGTCCAGGACTTCAGATCTTTCAGAAATGATGTAGTTGCAAGGACATCTGAAACTATTCATATCAGTCCTGGTAGAGTCAGGAATCCTGAAGCAGCACTGAGCAGCACTTGAGGAACAACAGCTAGTGGTAGAAGCTTTGCTAGCTGTATCCTAAACTTTTCTTTGTTCTTGAACCAGTTGTGCCCATTTTTCTGTATGCTATGGGTACAGAATATGGTTTAAAATTGCTTTTCTATAGAAATTCTCAGTATGTGATTGATATCTCCCATATTCAAGGTCTCTGACTGGTTGATAGTGTTCCAGTTCCAAGTAATTTTTTTAACATTGTCATGCACTTAAAGGTCAGGTATAGACTGTTTAACCTTCAGTTCTATTTTGCTTTGAAATACATTTTACCATAGTTCTTTTGGAACTAAAATCTGTTGCAGAATATTGTGGCTTTTTCCAGCATCTAAAGTAATTCCAAAAGACTTGACTTGAAAACTCTAGTATTGATTATATCATTGAATATTGATATTCTTATCTATAAATTGCCCTTTTCTATGGATTTCCAAATAAGTTCCCCCTTTGTGTTGGCAATTCAGACACAAAATAGTCTTGCTGGTGTAAAAGTTTCCTGATGTTTCAGTGAATTCTTTTTTTGTTTGTTTGTTTGTTTGTTTCAGTGAATTCTTAATTCTGTGATGCAGTAGCCCAGAACTGAAAACACATACTTATTGTTTAGAACTTTAAAATTAGAACATTTATTGGAATGTTTTCAGAAGCAGTTTGAGGAGTTATCATTCCATTTCTCAAAAATTTAAGTGAAATAATAAAAGTAATTTTGATATTAGAAGTATCAGGGACCTGGCCAAGATCCCAAATCAGTACATGTCAAAGGCTTAAAATAAATGAGACAGGTGGTATGATTTTAGGGTTCCAGGAGGATCAAAGCCCTCGGCAGAGTTTGAGACTTTGGGGGCTAAGACAAGGAATGTCTCTGGGCAGCCTGTATTCATTTAGTTTTTCAAACAAGGAAAGGGTTAAGGGACAGGAAACTTAACAGACTTTGGGAGTGATTAAAGCAAACATGTTTACTTTAGAAGTTATCTTATGTTAATTTAGGAGAAATATCTTAGGAGAAACCTCCATGTTGCATTTCACTACAGGAGTGAAATGCCTGCAGCTACAGTCTTTATTTAGTTAATTGGAGTTGGAGCCAGGTGTCCTCAGCCATGATCTTATCTTGCCCTTTGAGACATCTCTTTGTTCTTGGGTCAGCCATGCACCAGCTATGCAACAGCCCTGCATGTGTGTTCAATTTCCAGCTTCAATGGTTCCCAACAAGAAGTACTTAACAACATAAGTATCTGACCCAGAAACAAAACTCCAAATCCTTCCACCTAAACAGCATTAAAATACAGGTTATAATGTCACTGGTATAGGATGTTCAGGATATGTATTGTATTTAATGGTATTTCACATATTTTAAATAAATATAGCATATCCCAAGGGTATAAAAAGTAGCTGGTGTTATAGTTTAAACACTGAGTAAACTTGAGAAGTCTAGAAGTTTAAGCAGCTCTACATCCTGGGGTGTAAAGGACAAACCATTACTGTTCTAAGATATTGTTCATGTCAATCTGAGATCAGAAGTTTAAGTTTTTCAGCAAGGGACCAAGGTTCCTTAGTTTGTAACATCCTCAGCAAGAAGAGGGCACACAGATGGTATGAGTGCTACACTCACCGCAGGGGAGTAGCCTGGATACATAAAAGGCAAATGAGGAAGGACCAATTGTTGGTCCTTAGCAGGAGCTCCAGTCTTCACCTTCAGCTTGGATGTCATACCCTGGCTTCTGGTAAGACTCTTCAGCTTCTCCTGGGACTCTAAAGCCTTCCATCTTAGATTCTTCAGTGTTTCATTGCAGACCAATCAGCCTCTTCATACTGACTTGCATGGGACACTGCAGCAAGCTCCAGCCCTGACGTCAGAACCTTCAACCTCCAGCATGCAGACACCCTCTCCATGCTCCCTCATCCAACTCTGCGGCTGACCATTGTAAGTCAATCCTGTAATTTCTTCTATATTTGTATATCTTGTGTTATATCTGCAGTAAACCTTGACTGTTACAGCTGGTTATGGAGCTAAGTCTATGAAATCTGAAATCAGAAATATTATTTTTGATGTCTAGCTCTGTCACTTTCTAGCTACATTACTATGGACTAGCCATTTTTCCTTCCACAGTCTATTTCATCTGCTGGCCACATCACTCTCAGGTTTTTGCATGAGGTTCAGCAACACAACCCATATAAAAACGCTTTTCAATTTCTACAGATTACAAAAATACAATTGTCATGTTCTGAATGTTACAAAACACATTTTATTCAAAATAGTGTTCTACTACAGTAATGAAGAGATGTTTCAATCATTGTTTTCTGTTTTTTGCCCCTGAACTACTTTTTTTTGGGGGGGAGAAAGGGAATTTTTTAAATTTTAACAACAAATAAAAGGATAAAAACAATACAGAATATCTTTAAATATATGAAATTAACACTAGTTAATATATTGCATATTGTTTTCTCAAAAGTAATTTTTCAAATTATAAGATTTAGGCATTAAAAATGATCAATTGGACGATGAAAACACAAACTACTTTTACCTTTTATATTTCCTTTCATTCCAAGAATTATATAAAGTAATTCTGAGATGAATGAGAAACATGGTCTAAAACTAGTGTTGTTTGAAAAGATTAGACTGGAGCTAAATCTCTAGACTTTAAAAATATCTAAGTTTTACTTAGATAAAAACAAGAAGAATACTTAGTACTTGTTTTTATCCTCTAAATATGCATCCTTAACTATAAATCACACAGTGCCCTGTGCAAAGTCCTGAGAATTAACATATTTCTCTTCTTATCCTTATCATAATTCAGATCTCTACCCTTGAGTGCTTTGATCCATTCTTTTTGGTCAAAATGTGTATATCTGATTTAACTAATTCAAGAGTCAAGGTATACCAGAAAGCACTTTGTTTACTTTCCCTCTATTCTCCATATACAGTGTTTAGTAGCTTGTTTAACTAAACCATTTACTCAAAATATAATGATTTTGTTGAAAAGCTACTTCACAATTGAAGAAATAAGTAACTCCTCTACTGTGGGTCAAATATATATATTCTAAATATATATATATATATATATATATATATATATATGTATTCTAAATATATATATAAATATATTCTAAATATGTATAAATATATATTCTAAATATATATTTATATATAATATGTATTTATATATTAACATATATATTATATTTAATATAATATATTATTATATATTATAAAAATATATAATATATTTATATATTTTATATATAAATATATATTTTATATATTATATATGGAGAAAACTTATAAACAGTAAGCATGGATTTTTTAAAAAATATATATAATACGGGCTGGGGATTTAGCTCAGCAGCATAAGTACCTGCCTTACAAGCATGTGGTCATGAGTTCAATCCCTGGTACCGATTAAAATAAATAAATAAATAAATAAATAAATAGAAATAAAATATATATAATATATAAATATATATTAATATATAATATATAAATAATATATATTTAGAATACATATATGTGTATATATATATATATATATATATATATATATATATTCTCCAACTAGAAACCATCACAATCCTTTAACCAAAATGTCATGGAATAAACTGTCTGGATAGTTAGAAATGAGACAAGAACATTAAAGTAATTTTGATTTACATGTTACAGATACAATGGGAATGATATAAATCATGAATGAATACATTGAGAATTTCAACAAAGAAAAGGAAATTATTTTAAAAATTCAAAACAAAAACTACAACATTCATAATGTCAAGAATGAAGATTTCTTTTAATAGGATAATTGGGAGACTATATACATTTAATGAAAGATTTCTTGGCCTAAAAGACAGATAATGGAAATGATATAAACTGAAACAGAGAGAAGAAAACTCTAGGACAACAGAGCAAATGTGAATACCAACGTGTCATGCATATAGTAGAGGTCTTAACAGGAAAAAGAATGGGGACAATAAAATAAATACCAATAATAACCAGTAATTTTAGAAAATTAATGGACAGTATGAAATCATAGGCCCAAGAGATTTAGGTAACTTTAAAATAAAGCTATGGTTTTTCTTTTAAAAAAAAATCCTAGATGGATCATAATTGAATTGCTGAAAAACAAAGATAGAGGGAAACTCTTGGGGAAGCAGGGAAAAGCAGAAATGCTAAATAGAAATGAAAAGCACAAGCACAGCATCAAACTCCTTGTTCAAAATTATGAAAGACCGAACATAAAATGTCACAAGTACTGAAAGAAAACACTCTGTGAAGTCATAATTCTACACCTGTGTTACAGTTTGAAATATCCCAAAAACTAAAACATCAAAAAGTTCATCACCAGCATTTTGCACCATGGGGAGGTGGTGGAAATTTTAGATGTGGCCTAGTGAAAGGAAGTTATGTCACTGGATGTGTGCCCTTGTAGGGGACATGGGCGGGGATATTGGGACTCTTCTCACTATGTTTGCTTTGTAGTCCTCATGAAACCCCCACTATATACTCCTGTCATGATGTTCCATGCTACTACATGCCTAAATCCAAAGGGCCAAGTGACATGAACTGAAAACTTTGAAACCATCAGCTAAACAACCTTTCCTTTTTTGGGTTGATAATCTCAGGCAGTATTTTGTCAATGATGGATATAGCGATGGTTAAAAAAAATAAATGAAAGGCGATTAAATCTAGATATATTTTTCAAATTTTAAAAATTCATGCTTACTGTTTATGTTTCCTTCATTTTTTATTATAGTAACTAAAGCTAGCTAACACAGAGATTTTTCATTTCTTTGCTCAAATTTATTCATAGGTATTTCATTTATTTATCCTTTCATTCATTGGTGAATTATGTTAATAGGACTACCTTCTTAAATTTCTTATTAAACAGGTTAATTTTTGGAATACAAAAATGCTACTGCCTTTTTGAATGTTAATTTTGTATTCAAGAACCTTACTGAACTTATTTTTTCTAACCTTTGGTGATTGCTTCAGGCTTTTCTATTGTAAATTCACGCTGTTTACAGATGTGACTTGCCTTCCTCTTATCTAACATGGATGCTCTTCCTTCCTTCCTTCCCTCCCTCCCTCCCTTTCTCCTCTTTCTTTTCTTTCTTTCATTCTTTCCTTCCTTCTTTCTCTCTTTCTCTTGCTTTATTGCTCTGCCTAAGTTATCAGTACTATTTTGAATATGAATGGTAAAATTAGACCTCCTTGTTTTGTTCCAGAACTCTAAGGGAACACAGTCAACATTTATTTAGTATGAGGTTAGCTATGCGTTTTTCACAAAGAGCCTTTATTGTGGGTTTGGGGTTTTTGTTTGTTTGTTTGTTTTTGTTTTTCTATGGGGGATCAAACTCACAACCTCATGCTTACCAACCAGGCACTTATGCCACTAAGCTAAATCCCTGGCCTATTGTGTTTAAATATATTTGTGTCTAGTATATTGAAAGTTTTTATTGTGAAAGAACATTGAATTTTATCAAATACTAGTTCTGCATCTGTGTACATGATCATAAGATTTTACATTTATTTATTTGCATACATTGAACCATCATTCCATTTCTGAGATAACGTCCACTTTGCCATAATATATGTTGTTTTTTGTTTGTTTGTTTTATTTAAAGAAAAAAAAATTTGAAACAGAAAGAGGGTAGAAATAACACAAAATCTCAAAAACAAAACAAAACAGAGAAACAAAAATAGTAACCAGTAAGAAATCACTAGTTGATAATTACATATTTTCCTCTTTGAAGTAGTTGTTCAAGTTACAAAAGTAAAGCCTACAAAGTGGACATCCAAACAGTGAGACTGCAATCAGTTTTGTTCATCCATCCAACTAAAACTTTAGCAACATGGTTATTAATCCCATACATTCAAACACACATGCAATTATATCCTTTAGAATACTTTCTTTTCCTCTTTTTTTTTTCTTTACAATAACTATGATCCATTCTTGTAAACTACCTAAAAGTTCTACGCATGTGTAAGTCTCTACACTTATACCTAGCCTTTCTGTATTACAGGGAGAAACAAATCAAAACAAGTCAACAATACAAATTCCTAGAGAAACATGAAATGGAAAGGACATATAAAACCACAATACTAGGTGATCTACGGTAGTTACTATGATGTCTCTTGTTATTTTCAATAAAATTGTCTATATCATCAAATATAGTATAGTTAAACTTAACATTGCATTACACCATTAATAAAACCTAAACGTTGGAGAGATTATAGGACTTCAAAGGCAGTTAACAATCAAACAAGAATGAGTAGCCTATTGAGCCCTGTCATCTTCAGAGTAGTTGCCTCTATTCTCAGACTCAACACTCAAGCATACCAGATTCTAATAAAATCAGTCAAGATAAAACAGCGATATAGCCCATCTTCTCTGTCTTATCTCTGATATGCTATTTTCCTGTCATTTGTTTACTTTTCTCCTTCATTCCACTGTCTGCCCCTTTCTTTGAGGCCTTTCTGCCATGGTTCTTGGAACCCTGGTATTTTCTTTTCTCTCTCTAGAATGTCCTTTAGTATTCTTTGCAGGGTTGGATTGATGCTCACAAACTTCCCAAGTTCTTCTTTGTCATGGAAATATCTTGTCTGTCTATTAATTTTGAGAGACAGTTTTGCAGGGTACATCAATTTGGGTTGGAGGTTATTTTCTTTCAGGGCTTGGAATATTTTGCTCCAAGCTCTTCTTGATTTGATGGTTTACATTGAGAAGTCTGCTGTGATTTTGATGAGTTTTCCTTTGTAGGTAATCTGTTTCTTTTCTCTGACTGTTTTTAATATTATGTTCTTGTGATGGATTTCTGGGATCCTGTTTATGCTATGTCTGGGTGTAGATCTGTTTTGGTTGTAGCTGGCTGGAGTTCTGTATGCCTCATTTGTCTGAACTTCACTTCTGTTTACCTATGTTTGGGAAGTTTTCCTTAATGATTTCTGTGAATAGACTTTTTATTTCATTTGTATTCGTTGCTGCATCTTCTTTTACGTATTTTATTCTTAGGTTATAAATCCTCTTGTCATCTTCTAGCCTTTGTATCATTGCTTCCTGGTTCCTTGTTATTTTTAAGAGATCCTTCCTTTCACAATCATACTTTGCAAATCTATCTTCAAGTTTTGAAAGTTTGTCTTTAGCTTCTATTAAAAGTTTTTGCCAGCTTTCAATGGAGTTTTTAATTTCCTGATATTCTCTTTGGATCTGTTTCATATATTCTAGGTTTTGTTTATATTCTTCATCAAAGGCTTCTCTCCTTTCTCTGGGTTCCTCTGTTCTTTCATTTGTGTCTACTTGAGGATTACCCAGGACTTCTTTTATTAATCTTCTTATATCTTGCTTCACTTGAATTAGAATTTCAGATTTAAATTCATTGATGAGGTCACGGAGGTATTTCTTTATTTCCACTGAGGCTGTCTCTGACATTATAAGTTTGGTGCTCTCAACCTCCTCTGCATTTACCTCTGCTGGACTCATTTTCCCTGGTTCCGCAGTTAGAGACCTTTTGCTGTTTCTCTGTCTGGTCATGTTTCTGGCCCCCTTCAGACGGGTGGGTGGTGGAGGTCTCTGGGCCTTTCGTATTGCTTACAGTTTTTTCTGCAGCTCACTGGCTAGGGAAGTGCCGCCCCCTAGTCTGCTGCAGATCTGTTGGGTGCATGCTGAGAGCCAGCCCCTCCCCCTACGTCAGTCAACCAGTTTATGCTTCAGCAAGTTCGTGTGTTCCCTGGGGATGCCACTGGCTCACAGCAGCCTTATCCCCTGCTATTGGGTTTCAACCAGGGGCCTGGCCCAGCCCAAGCAGATCCCACCAATCTGCTTTGGACTAAGAGTCATCAATGGATGCCACCTCAGGTTTTGATTCAAGTTTGCCCTGCCCAGCTCCAAAATGTTGTCTAGCTGGTCCTCCTGTTCTTAGGAATCCAGTTCCCAACACTCACCAAAGTTCACACAGCTCAACTGGCTGTTTCAACTCCCTGCTGCATCACTTCCCCCAGCCGAAGGTCTGGAGCTCACCAACCCCTGCTCTCGGCAGGGCCAAGATCTTAGCTCGACATTGAGTTGCCTGACTCTAAGGCATACCAATATACCCATCCACACTTCTTCTTTTTTTTTTCTTTTTCTTTTTCTTTTTCTTTTTCTTCTTCCTCAGTTTCTTCCTGGGTCATGAGAATCACTCTCCTTTTGTCTGGCTTTCTCCATGTTGTCACATTCCAGCATCTGAGGTTTTGTTTTCTTTTTCAGAGAGGCTCTCTTATTATGCCAATACTCAGTCAGCCATCTTGCAATCCCCCACCAATTGCATATGTTGTTGAGGTGCCATGTGATTCAATTTGCAAAGATTTTCTTGAGAAACTTTGCATATATGTTCATTAAGAATATGGCCCTGAAGGTTTATTTTTCTTTTCTTTCTTTATTCATTTTTTTATATCAGTTGATACTTAAAACAACCTTTAGCAGAGTTTCTTCCTTGCTGAATTTATTCAACTGATCTTTACAGTTGTTAACTTAAAGTTTATTTTAACTGACACAAGTGTATCTACTCCTGCTCAGTTTGGTTCCATTAGTTTGGAATATCTTTTTCATCTATCCACTTTGTCTGTGCGTATTTTTGCTGAAGTGAGTTTCTTATAGGCAATTGAGTACTGTTTTTCTATCCATTAAGCCACCCTGTATCTTTAGATTGGGGTAATAATTTCATTTATATTCAACGTTAATACTGATAGTTGAGAATTTGCTGCTGTAATTTTCCATGTTGTTTTATATATTTTGTATTTTTAGCATGTTTTGTTTATCTTGGAGGTTTACTTATTTTCTATATAGATATTTTTATTCTGCTCTTTTGTATCTGTATATGTGTGTAGGGAATTTTATTCATTCAAGTGTTTTCATGATAGTAGTTATTGTTATTTTGGTTCCTTTAAGTGTTTCCCTGAAGTATTTCACACTGTGGTCAGTCTAATGGTAATGAATCTTTTCATTTTTGCTTGTGTGGAAAAGACTTTATTTCTCCTTTGTTCTTTCAGAAAATTGACTATATCTCTTCATTCTCTTTTAGCCTGTACAGTTTCAGCCAAGAAATCTGCTATTGGTCTAACATGGAATCCCTTTTATGTTATGTCATGTGTTCTCTTGATGATTCTAGAATTTTTTCTTCACCTTGGTCTTGTGACAGTTTTATTATGCCTTGGGTAGGCCTTTTTCCCCTTAGTCTCCTTTTTCTTTCTGCATCTGTGTGTCTGTATCTTTTCAGGGCTTAAATTTTTCATTATTTCATTAATTTAGTTTTCTGTAATTTTTCCTTTTTTCTCTCCATTCAAACTATTCATGAAGTGAATGTTTGTTCCTTTATGGTTTCCTAAAGGTCTAATAGGTTTTCTTCCTTCTTTTGGTACCTTTTTTCTTTCTCTCTCTTTATTTTTCTTGGTGTTTTATTTTAAAAGACTGGTCTGCATGTTCAAAAATTCTTCCTTCTTTGTGATCTGGTATGTTGTTAAAACTCTTCAATTGTTATTTTTATTACATTGAGTGTATTCTTCCGCTCCAAAATTTATGTTTCATTCTTCTTTGTAAAGCCTATCTCTTTCTTGAATTTTTACTCAGATTATGAATTATTTTTTATTTAATTAAATTGTCTTTCTGCCTTCTCTTATATTTTGCTGAGTTTCCTAGGGATCTACAATTGAATGAAAATACAAATACAAATTACAGGAACCTGTGAGATGCAATGAAAGCAGTCCTAAGTGGGACATTTATAGCAGTGAACTCTCACATCAAAAAACAAAATGAGCACAAATAACAACCGAAGGCTGCACCTCAAGCTTCCAGAAAAAAGAGAGTAAGTCAAGTCCAAAGCCCATAGAAGGAAGAAATTCTGAAGCAGAACAAGAATTAACCCAATTGAAACTAAGAAAACAATTCCAAGGAGTAATCAATTAAAGAGTTGGTTCTTTGAAAGAAAAAAAGAAAATTAAAAAAGCCCCAGTCAACCTTATCAAGAAAGGGAGAGAAAAAAATTCAAATTCATGTAATGAGTAAATAGGGTGAAATCACTACAGATCCTGTAGAAATTCAGAAGATCATCAATATCTATTTCAAAAATCTTTATTCCCATTGATTAGAAAACAAAGAAGAAATGGACAGATTGCTAGAAACATATGAATTACCAAAGCTGAATCAAGAAGATGTAAAAACTCTGAATAACTTAATATCAGTTAATGAAATTGAGAACATAATTAAAAACTTACACAGAAAAGCTCAAGTCCTGATGGATTCATGCCTGAACTCTACAAGAAATTTAGATAAGATTTAATTTCAATATTCCTCAAACTCTTTAATGAAACTGGACAGGAAGAAATTCCCCCTAACTCGTTCCTGGAGGTATTAACATGATACCAGAACTAGACAAAGACCCAACCAAAAAAGAGAACTACAGGCCAATCTTCATAAGGAACATAGATGCAAAAATTCTAAATAAAATACTATCAAATAGAATCTAGCCAATTATCAGAAAGATTATACAGTATGACCAAGTGGGATTCATCATGGGAATGCAGGAATGGTGCAGCATACAGGTTAATAAATGCAATACACCATATCAACAGAGCCAGTGACAAAACTCACATGATCATCTCAATAGATGCAGAAACAACTTCAAAAAGTTCAAAACTCATTCATGATAAAAAAAAAAACTACAGAAAATAGGAATAGGTGGTCTCTACCTCAATCTGATGAAAGCCACCTAAAACAAACCAGCAGCCAACATCACACCAAATGGACAAAAATTGAAAACTTGCTCTTTAAAGTCAGGAACAAGACAAGGATACCCACTATCACCACTCCTATTCAATATACTTCTGGAAACATTCGCCAAAAGCAATTAGACAAGAGACAGAAATAAAAGGAATGAGGATAGGAAAGGAAGAAGTTAAATTAACATTACTTTCAGATGGCATGGTACTCTACATAGAAGACCCCAAAAACTCTACCAGAAGACTAATAAAGTAAATAAACTCAACAGCATAGCTAGATACAAAAACAACATTTAAAAATCAATAGCATTTCTGTACACAAACAACACACTCATTGATAGAGAAATTAGAGAAAACACACCTTGCATAATACCATACAAAAAAAGTGAAATACTTATGAACCAGTCTAACAAAGGAAGTAAAAAGCCTTTATATTAAAAAGTACAGTACTCTGAAAAGGACATATAAGAGTATATCAAAGATAAAAAAAGATATCCCTTGCTCGTGGATAGGAAGAAATAACATTGTGAAAATGGCTATATTCCCAAAACTACTATACAGCCTTAATGTAATCCCAATCAAAATATCAATAGCATACCTCACAGAACTAGGGAAAACATTATTAAAATGCATTTGGAACAGCAGAGACCTAGAAGAGCAATGGCAATCCTAGACAACAAATGCAAGGGAGAAGCATCACAATCTGTGCCTTGAATTATACTAAAAAGCTACTATAATAAAACCTGCATACTAGCGAAAAAACAGACATGAGGCTTAGTGGAACAGATTAAAAGATGCACACACAACTACAAACACACTGCACTAACTTATATTTGACAAAGAAACCAAGTGTTCAGTGGAAGAAAGATAGCCTTTTTCATAAATAGGTTGGAAAATTGGCTTTCTGCATGCCAAACAATAAAACTGGACACATATCTATCACCATGTACTAACCTAAAGTCAAAATGGATCAAAGACTATTAAAACAGAAACATTAATTAATTAATCTACTGGGTGACAAAGTAGAAATGAATCTTGAAGACATAGGGATAGGCAGAAACCATGAAAAAAACACAAACTGCACAGGAAGTACTTCAAAGAATCAATGATTGGGATCTTATCTTATTAAAATTTTTTTCACCTCAAAAGAAATCTCCAACAGAGAAAATCTACTGAATGCCAAAAAAAAAAAAAAAAAAAAAAAAAAAAAAAAAAAAAAAAAAAAAAAAAAAAAAAAAAAAAAAAAAAAAAAAAAAAAAAAAAAAAAAAAAAAAAACCAGCCAAATGTACCTCAGACAAAGAACTTTAATGTAGAACATGTGAAGAATTGAAAAAGTCAGGCCCCCAAATTCAAAAACCTAATCCAAAAATAGACTTTTGAGATGAATATGCACTTCTCAGATGAAGAAATACAAACAGAAAATAAAAATATGAAAAAATGCTCAGCATCATTGGTCATTAGAGAAATGCAAATTAAAACAACACTGAGATTCCATCTCACCCCAGAAAGAAAGGTTATCATCCAGAAATCAACCAATAACAAATGCTGGAAGAGCTGTGGGGAAAAAGGAACCCTTCTCCACTGTTAGTGGGAGTGTAGACTGGTGCAGCCACTGTGGAAATCAGTGTGAAGATTTCTTTAAAAACTAACATTGGAGGTCCCATTTGATCCAGCTATTCCCCTTCTGAGAATTTTGCCAGAAGAATGGAAAACATCATACCACAGTAATACATGTGCATCCATGTTTACAGCAACATAATTTGTAATAGCTAAGTCATGGAAAACAACTAAGCCCCATCAACCAAAGAATGCATCAAAAAATATAGTATTTTTATGCAATATATTACTTCTCACCTATAAAGAAGGATATTCTCATCTTTTATAGGTAAATGGGTGCAATTTAAGACTATAATTGTAAGTTAAATAAATCATGCTTGCATGTATAAACATCATATTGTCTCCTACTGTAAAAAACTGAAAGAGTAAATAAGATCCAAAATGTACAATAGATATTATGAAAGTGAAAGTAGAAGAAACTACTTGAAAGGAAAGAACAACTGAGATGGGGAAAAGAAGGAAATATAATATACATTATTTGATATATGACAGATAAGATAATTATACTACTAATCTCTACTAGTTCATCAAAAAGAATGGTTTATTTTTACATTGATCAATTTTTCATGTTATATTTCAAATCTGAGCAACTACTTTGAAAATAACAATATGCAATATATTAACCATTTTTAATCTCCTATGATCTTGTTTTGAAATTCTGTCTCATCATTTTTATTCTTTTTTCTTTTTAAAATATAAAAAGACAACTTATATATGATATTCTACTTATTCCAAGATGCATTCTAATTTCAAAATGGTCCATGTGTAACAATTATTATCTTTGAAAGTTGAGATGTGACATAGTTTGTTAGCTTATACTTTTACATTTTGTAACAAAAGAAAGTCTTTTTCGTCTCTAGAATTTAAGCAAAAACTGAGTTTACAAATGCAAGCATAGAATATCAGTGACTTGGTCTTATAACAGAGTTGTAAGCATTCGAGGTGTATTTGTAGAAAAAAATGTGTGTGTGTATGTTTGTGTGGTGTGTGTGTGTGTGTGCCCTCCTTAATTCTGCTAGTGAGCTTCCCTCTTAATTCTTAAATGCTATTCTGATTATTCACCTTAAGATTATTTGTTTCTCTTGCCTTGCCTGCTTCCCATTTCACACTCCATTCAGAACGTTGTTTGATGGATATCCATAAAGAGTGAAATATCAATACTCCTGGCGGGGTGGGAGGAGAATGTGAAGGAGGAGGGAGGGAGAGAGGAGGGAAAGAAAGAAAATCACAAAAAGAGATGAGAAAGCTTTCAGTATGCATTTTTCCTACAGAAACCAGAACAAATGACTTATCTCTTCTATTTCAGAACATTCTAGTAATAACCTGTCAAGATCAGGAAGGCATCGCTCTACTTAGTGCAGCCATCAAAACAGTGCTTTAGCAAAATATATTTGTTGAATAACCACTATTTTCAAACACATTTGCAATGCTCTGGTGGTACCAAAGAGGACAAAATATCCTTTTCATGGCTTCAAGATATCTCTTTCACTACAGCAATTGTCTTATTGCAGAGCATTTTTGAAGAACAAATTGCACATTTTGCTTTTAGAAATAACCCAAGATATAGTCACTTTCTGTAGTTGATGGCAGCCTTAGAATTAATATACATAAGATATACCTGCAGGGATTGTCCAGTTGATATGCTTAGCACACTATGGGGATTTTTCTTGAATCTACACCTCAATGGTCCTCTGTATAAGAATGAAACACGAAGTGGGTAGCACCACTGATGGAGATCATTATGTGCAGAGAAGGTCAGCCCAAACTGTACCTCAGGTGCTCACTAGACTGATAATGATCCAAGAACACATCCACAAGCCATCATCACAGACACAGCCAAGTACGACTCCTTTATGTGTAACCCACAGAGTCCAATGTGTTCTTGAAAGAAGTATATACATACAAATAGTTTCAGAAACAAGGTAACAATATCCCCAAGGAAACATCATACATTCTGTGAGAAAAATGTTCACTGATTTTAAAACTCAAATTATTAAAAACAGAAATTCATTTCTAAAACTTCAGTTCTCATTTATTGGGTACCTGGCCAAGATCCCCAATCTCCCAAATGAGGGCATGGCAAAGGCTTAAAATAAATGAGACAAGTGGTATGATTTTAGGGCTCCAGGAGGATCAAAATCCTCGGTAGAGTTTGAGACTATCTGTATTTATCTAGTTTTTTTAAGGGGTTAGAGCACAGGAAACTGAACAGACTTTGGGAATGACTCAAGATTTTTCCAAGTAACAGACTGTTTATTTGAGGAGAACTATCTTATGTTAATTTAGGATAAGTATCTTATGAGATCTCTATGTTGCATTTCACTGCAGGAGTGAAATGCCTGCAGCTACAGTCTTTATTTAGTTAACTGGAGTTGGAGCCAGGTGTCCTCAGCCATGAACTTATCTTGCCCTTTGAGGCATCTCTTTGCTCTCGGGTCAGCCATGCCCTGGTCATGCTGCAGCCCTGCACATGTGTTCAATTTAGAATTTCAAAGGTTCCCAACAGTCATTCATTTTTCCTTTGAAGTATTTTTTTTTTTTAGTAATCAAAGATCTATATTTTCCTTTTAGTTTAAAATTAATCAGTCATATGAATCCTTAGGGCAAAATAAAAGTACTTTGAGCATGAATAACAGCATTTCATGTGTATAGACACTAAGCTATTACTGGCTGATATTAAAAATGATAAATTATGCATCTCATTGATTTCTCATCTCTGTAGATTAGAAAAGGCTTCATAGACTATGATTCTATTACAGCTACTAAGTATCAACCAAGCAGAGTAGTGAAAAAAGCAATACACTACATGAGAAAGATTCTAAAGTAGTTCTGCGTATATTAAGCGTAATGAGAAGCTCTTATCTATGCCCAATAATAACTTTCTGGAAGTAAAAATGATGGTACTCACTCCAGGTGCTTACACTGTGATATTCAATGTCAGGTGATATGATGATTATGATTTTTCAATTTCCTTTGGTGTAATTACCATCAGGTAAGCACATTCACAGTGGAATAGCTCTACTGATAGATATTCCCAAATTTTTACATTGCCAGTACATGAACTGATGTTTGGAAAGGAAAAAAATTCAACCTTTTATTTTTTCTTCAAACTGCTCTTCGGTTTTTCACCTCAGTTTACTAGAATTTTTTTCACAGATAAGTTAAAGAAATTAAATTCATGAATTCTTTTATAAAAAGTCCCTGTACAACTAAATTATTTTTGTATAGTTGAAATATAAAGAGCAGGAGTATGTATTTTACTAATTAGTTGACTTTGCCAGGGACGTGTTGAATTCATCACTTTGTATAAATGAAATGAATTCATCACTTTGTATAAATTTGCTTCAAATGAAAACTAATGAATATTCTATTTAGTATTTTCTATTTACTTCTGTTTTAAGCTTTCGCTCTACTATACAAAGTCATTGTTTTATTTATTAGTTCTTTGTTTTGCTCTCCACATCTCTTTTGTCTTTTACTATTCCAATCATTACTTATGACTTTTCTTTGTCTTACTGAAGACCTGTTTGCCATTCACATCACTGTCTACATTTTTACAAGTAGCACTTTTGCTTCTTATTATAGAAAATACTCTTTTAAATCTCATAATTTAATTTTTAAATATATTTGTTTTAACATTTTAAAATTTTATAATTAATCCCACTCATGGAAAAACCTACAACATCAAATTATTATAAGTTAAAATCTTCTTTTCATTCACCAGAAGTAAACCCTGGTAACATTATCCTTAATATTGTGTTTTCTATGCCTATGACATGAATGTCTGCTCCTGTGGGTACATGAATACACTTAAAACATATTTAAAAATCAGCATTGGCAGAAAATTTTATCCATTTTCTTATTATATACTAAATACTTTTCTAGAACAAAAAGTCATCAGTATACTTAATGTTGAAAACTAGAAACTTTTCCATTTGTCCTAAAACAAGGCAAATATATCCTACTATCCATGTTAATAATTGTTGAATAGAATACTACAATAAAGCATCAACTAATATTGTTTAAATATGTTGAATGGTATGTATGTGAATGTTTCTCTTCATATTTATATGATGCCATTTGTTCTAAAATTATACATATAGTATATTATCCACATAATTATTTCATATATGTTTACATAATTATATCATAATAATAACATTTACATTATATATATATATACATGCACACATTTTACAGATACACAAACAGAGATTGCATTGTGTGTGTGTGTGTGTATATATATATATATATATATATATTTATATACTATATTTTAAAATTTCTTTATATGAAGTGTATGACCAGCCACTTTATTGAATTTTTACATATCTGATGTTGTGAGTTTTAGTATGTGTTCTTCACTTTTTCTCCATCACTGCTATTTTCTCTCAGGGAATCTAGCTGATATAGCAATAATTATAAAAGTGAAGATATACAATTAATAATGATCACAGAGATTATATGATTATTTACCTATAAAATTTTTTTCTGAAGATTTTAATTTCTGAAATTGTTTTTTTGTCAGGTTCTTATAAAAAGTAATTTTCTAAGCTCTGGGTGTGTGATCAATCTTCTATTGCACTTTGTGGTAAACAAAATAATAGCTATATATAAGTGCTTAAATTTAAAGTCCCCAAATCCATAAATAATTTAAAATAGCATATTAAACCAGAAGTAAGATGGCAGAAGTATTTAAGGTAGCTAATCGAACTTGGGATGAGGGAATTATACTGGATTAAGGGCAGCCCCAATATAATTTCAATCATCCTTATAAATGGAAGAGCAAGGCAGACAAGAGGGGGGCAAGGAAATGGCAGCATGGGAGGATTCTAGCACACTGGGCTTGTTGATGGAAAAAGGGGGCTATTAGCTAAGATAATGAAAAGGAAAAAGGAAAAGAAAGTGGAATTCGCCATAACACCCACAGAAATAAGGCAACCCTGCAAACACCTTGATTTTTGATCTTGTAAGACCCATATAAGATTTACAACTTGATGCATTAGAATAAATTTATACTTTATACCACTAAGGTTTGGTGGTTCGTGATAATGAGAAAAGCAATATACTAACTAATATGCTGAAACTAACATTGTAGAATGTACAATATGATGTCTTACTTTCTACTCACCCTTAAATGAATGAAAATCTACCCAGACACAATTTTAACCAAAATGAAGAGTGGTGATCACCATTGTTTCATTCCACAGTTCCTTGGGTATCTTTCAAATCATCTTCTTGAACATATAGCTGGAAATTGTGATTTCTATAACAACTTCCAGTTTTCAGCAGCCAGTCATATGCTGTAAGGAAGGCTTTTCCCTTAGTTTTATATTCTAAAACTTATGAAAATTAAAGTATCCTTTCCTGTCTACTACCAGTATCCTTCCCATCCACTCAATTTTTATAGACAAATCATGTGGACAAAGTATGCTACATAACTATAATTTGTTACTTCTACATCCATTATCTTTTTTATAGCTACATCAACTAATGAATAGAGAATGTGATGTATTGGGTATGGAACCCAAAAAATATTTACTTTTTTATTTTTCTATGTAAGAATTGGCTACTCTACTTGTTTGTTTTGTATAGACTTTGCATTTTTCAGTACGTGCAGATAGCAAAAAAGAAACAAAGTAAAGTTCTACCTACTTTGAGGTTGGCACAGCACTGCTGACCTACCAACTTCACTTTCAGTTTCATCCCACTGGCATCAGGTTCAATAGAAATTTCCCCATTTATCACTTGAAATAGGAAGTCTGTCTTCAGTTCTCATCAAACAATCTCTTTGGCAGTGTCTGACAGCCCTTTTGTAAACATCTTATTACAAAACAAATTTGAGCTGCCCTTCTCAGATCATCTTCTAATAACAGAAATAACTGCTACAATGAGCCCACAAGGATTCAAACACAAATCAAGTTCATTTAGCAGCCATATCCTTGAAGTTGGTAAACTGCTACTTTGAAAGAATCTTTGTCCCCATCAAAGTCCTTTCTACATCTTGATAAATACCTTGTCTAAATAGCCAGAGTAAAGGCACAAGTGATGACTTTCATGTTTGTATAAGGATTAGTAGATAAAGAACTTCTATTAGTTTTTTTTTTTTTAGCTCAACATCCTGCAGTTTCCAGGACCCAAATCCAGCAGAATTGACTAACATGGCCTTCTAAGTCAAATCCAAATTTGTCATATGATGACAAGATTTGTACACATATGGCTAAAGTGATATTAATCTAAGGATTCTGTAACATGAGGGAATAAAGATTAACCAGAGGACAAAGTGTGCATACAGAATGCCTTTTGGGAATGTTGATCCAGGCAGATAGAAAGCAGTAGAGCAATAACAACTTGAAGTAAAAGCTACAAAGAGACAAATTATTAGCAACAGGGATCTGAGATTTTTAAGTCAGGAAACTGGGGAACCAACGTGGAGTCCAGGAACCAAGAGACCACAGTTCCAGAGACAGAAAGGCTTCAGTACAATCCTGTTTTCTGGATCTTTCAGAGAGCAGTTTATCTGGGATCAAGATTTTTCTGGACTAAGGGATTAGCCTACACACACACAGGTGGAGGCTTGTAGAGGGATGTGAATGGTAGTAGCCAGAAAATTAATAGACATTTTTATCTTTCAACTTTTAACTATACTTGGTGAGCAAGTAACATGTTTTAAAATTCTCAGATAAGAACTTCCTGTTACTAATTTCTAGTACATTAAGTTTTGAAATGTCTCATTCCTATTTTGCTTTCTAAACTCTTCATACTGCATATTCTTCATTTCAATTTGACTGTTACACATTTGAATTTCGTGAGTCAGAGCTTTTTGGAAGTAACAAAAGCAAAAATAAAATCCACCAAAACAAGCTGTTTTTAATCATAAAGTCTACACAAAATGAAGAGACTCTTGGTAAGAGACCTGGGATGAGTACGAGAAGAAAGTATCTCTTTGAAGCAGAGAGTCAAGCCTGTCCTAGTTAGTTTTCTTGTTGCTAAGATAATATACCTGACAAGATTAAAGGAGGAAAGGTTTATTGGAGCTCACAGTTTTTAGAGGTTTCATTTCATAGCTGGATGACTCCAAGGCAGGGTGGCATGGCAAGGGGTTACCACAGAAGAGAAACAGTTCATGGTGGGCAGAAGGCAGCAAAGAAGTGAGGTGGTAAAGAAGCAGCAGTAGATGCCTGCCACTTCCTTTTATCTCATCCAGGCTATCCTCACTTTGAGTAGTGCCACCCACACCCAGGGTGGGGCTTCCCATTATCCACACCCAAAACTATGATAAACCAATCAGCAAACTAATTTAGTAATCCCCAGCATCACACACTTATTTCCAACATCATACACTCTAAATCCAGCCACCTCTAAAAGAGCCCCACTTATGACTTAATGAAGCTTTGAAGAGACATCTACATACAAGTCATGTCTAGAGACATCTAGACAAAAACCTGCACCAAATAAAGATAACAGAGAGTTGTCCATTATTGAATCAGAGTCTGGAGCACTAAGAAATCCAAACATCTCTGAAGGATGCTTCTCTGTCCACAAGAAAAGCAGGACATTGCATATGAAACAAAGCAAAACTGGAGAAGCTCATAGGGCTACGGTAGGTTGTTCAGTGCAACTTTACTTGTAAGCGTTCTCAAAAAAAGTCAATAAGATATATAAATACACATTAGAGAAACTTTATTATGAGAATTGACTCAAGTAATTATGGAAGCTAAGAAGGCCCACACCTTACTGCTTGCAAGTATGGAGAACCAGGAAAAACTGTGGTATAACTCAGTCAGAGTTTAAGGCTTAAGAATCAGGAATTCCCATCCCATGTTGAAAGGTTAGAGAAGATGCCCCAATTTAAACAGAGAGAAACAATTCTACCTCTTTCACCACTGACAGTACTATCCTGAGTACTGAGCCCTAACAATTGGCTTTCAGAGAACATTAAGATCCAAACAGTAACACCAGTATTTTCCAAAATAAATTTCCTTTAAGAAATCACTATAGTAGCTCATCTGTTGCCTCTAAGAGGTGAACCCTGTTGGAAAATACTCTGGTCATTGGAGGTGCACCCTCTTGGATACTAGCAAGACACTGGCTCAGTCTTTTACTCTTTTGCTTCATGGCCACAAGATGAGTCTTTTTGCTCTGTCATGCACCCTTGCCGTGAGGCACCTTCTCATCACATGACAATGACAAATATAGTAGATCTGCATGCAGGATTCAGGTTGAGAAACTGACACCTACACTATAATGAATTATTTTTAAATACAATTCCCCAGTAAAAGGAATTAGAACTCTTTGGGGGAACTAATTGATTTGAGACTGGAATAGAGAATAATATAAATAGTGTCAATACTGGAACATATTGTGGCATCAAAAGAAAAAGAAAGCACTAATTTTTTTTAAAACACAAAAAAGCTGGGGCCAGGTCAAAGTGACACAGATGCAGTCTTCCAATGACAAAAGCTGGAATGTCTGAGCAATTAAAAAAGTAACAGTGTGATCATTAATTGAGATCATCAGCTTGACTGGATTAGGAAATGCCTAGTAGATTAATGAAACTCAAGCCTCTGGGTGTCTCTGTGAGGTGTTTCCAGAGCTAACTAACAGAAAACCACAGGAGGAAGGCAAACCCAGACTGTGGATGCCACCATGCGGTAGGTTTGCTATCTGGATGAAATATCAAGGGAAGGAGGTGGAAATCAGCCTGCGTTTAGAAAGCTCCTTTCTGCTAGAGTGAATGCATCTTCTGCTACTGCCACCACAGGTGCACTTCAGATAGCAGTTTCTTCACCCTTTCAATGTGGTCTCAACCTGGCACACACAATCTTCTTAATCACTCTTTTTACACACGCTTAATCATGATAGTCAGCATGGGGAATTTATACCCTTACATGATATGTCTTGATTCTTCTTTATTTTCATTCCCCTCCTCTCCCTTCAACCACTCTTCCCCTCGTTATTTACAAAAACTTTATTTCCATTTTCTCCTTCTTTTCTCATTTTTTCTTTTCTTTTCCCAGAAAGAAATAAATCTTTTTAATGAAATAACTGTAATAATAATATAGAAGCAAAGTGAGGAATAGAAAACTCACCGTTAGATCAACACAGTAATGTTTTCTATGAGTAGGATTCAATATGAATACTATAATTGTTAGGCAAATTTGGAAGAGTAAAATAGGATATCCACCTCACTTCAAATATCTTCTCAGTTTACTACTCTGTGCCATTTATGTTTAGACCATAAACACAAGGAAATTTTGGAAATATTACACTTCAAGTATTAGATTTTTCCAATTCCTCTACAAATATACTCAAGGAAGAAATCACTGGAGCGGAAAGTGATACCAGTAGAGGTCACTTTATATCACTGTACTATGTTCCATTAAGAAGCATTCAGTGAAACTCCCTTGCCCCATAAGTAAGCAAATGGATTCAGTCTGTAGGAAATAAATAGGTCAACTGTTACCTATCAGTATTCTGATACCTCAACAAAAAACTTTAGATCTAATAAAATTCCTTTCTGTATGAAAAATGAACATATATTTTTTTCAAAAGAAAACCATGAAAAGCATTTTTATTAAAAAGAAGAATCATAAATATGTTTTAACACAAAATAAGAAATTTAAAGAAATGTCAACTTGCTGGTCTTCGGTAAGATACAAAAAAAAAACATTCTATCTGAGACAAGAATAGAAAAATATGTGTAGGAATAAAATTTACTATTTTTAAAGTTAAAATAGTATTAAGAGAGCACTTTTATAGTGATTAAGAAATTTAACTTTCCTTAAGCCTCTATGACATTTCTGTTACTCTTCTCTCAATTTTTCCAATGCAGAAACAGGAATACAGATTTAAGTAACTTATATCAGAGTACACAAATGTGAATTGGTGGAACTGGGATTTGAACCCAGAGATTTTAGTACCAGAAACTATACATTTAACTATGGTGCACCTTTTCCTTTAAGAAAATGGAAGTTCAAGTGTAGTTTCACACATTTGTAATTCTAGAGCTTAGTGACTTAGCATGACCCTGTATTAAAATTAAAAATACAAAAGTTCTGTGCATATGCCTGAGTGCAAAAGCCTTGGATTCAATCTCCAGATATGGAGAGAGGAAGGAAGGGAGGGAGCAGAGGTAGAAAAAAGAGGGAGAGGGGAAAGAAGAAGAAGAAGGAGGAGGAGGAGGAGATGAAAAGATACAAATAAAGATGTTTATGAGTTAAGGTTCATAATATTTTCTAAGAAATAGGTCCAGAGCCAGACCCAAGACTTTCCTCATGAGTCAGTGCCATTCACAGATGTAGGGTGAGAGAACAAAACCTCACCAAGAAACCAGCCCTCTCTGAGAACTAGCACCATGCATAGGCTGCCACAGGAGTGAGGACAGCCAGACTCAAACCCCTTCCAGGAAGCAGGCTAACAAACAAGGAGAGCCAATCTTCCCCAACACACACCACCTCGTAAACAACCAGCTGATCTGTAGAAACACAGGCTGTGATGATAGCTATTGAGGTGAAACACAGTTTGATGCTTGGGATGTTTTGGTGTTTCACTGACTTTTTAGGTGTAGGGCCAGTGGTCTGATCGTCTATTCAGAGGATGGCACAGTGCAGTGTGGCATCTAGGGGGATCTCCTTCTGAAGTTGGTAGCAATTGTTAATTCCCTATTGTCCTGTTTTGAAATCCTGTATCATTTTCATTGTTTTATTAGTTTGGAGTTTGTTCTGTTTTGTTTTGTTTCATTTCGTTTCATTATATCCACCGGCAAGAGCAGCTATTTCAAAGATAGCAAGATATATTATGGTCCAAAGCAAAATTAAATTCACATCAGAGCTAATTTTAGAACTGTGACTCCATAAAATCAAGGAACCATTAATATTATCTTACTTTTGTATTGTTTTTGATTTTTCATATATGTCATGCTACCATATTATATTTAGTAGGAGTCACTATTGTCCATATTATGCTTTGAAAAATCAAAACAGTGTAGAAAATAAGTTACTTGCCGAAGACCAGAGATATAGTAAAAAGGAGGTTTTGAATCAAAATAGATTTATATGCCAGGCCTAAGTATTTACACACCAGTTATGCAACACAAATAAAATATGAATATTTTTGAATTTCTGGAATTTACTAGGTTAAAAATTCCTTACTTTATGATTAATTGTGAAATGCATTTGTTTACTTTTCTCAAAATACTTTTAATATTACAATTGTTATTCTTAAGTCTTTAGTTTATTTTCACATCATTTTGCCCTATGAATATAAGTTTGAAAAACAAAACACATTTACATGAACTGAAGAGAATATATCTAAATTGAATATTCTTTAAAATCAAGCTAACTTTTAGTACATTGCTTTTAGTACAAGAAATTATTATTTGTGTCTTTTCTCAAACTAACTTCCTGATGTTTCATTTGATAAGTTCTCATATTAATAATTAATGACCAAACTTCCTGTGATTTGATATTTATTTGTCATAAGATCAAATATCCATTGAGTACATTTCTGAAAGTATATTCCTTCCAAGTCATTTCTGATTCACAAGGATTTTCTCCATTTTGTTGTGTTTTATTATTCTCCAAATATATTTATTAAGATAGTGGTTGTTAGAAAATTCCAACAAATGTTCAATTTATAAAGCAAGTACCTAATTCCTTTAGATAGAAGGATATGAAAAATTGATACATGCAATTACTTTCAGACAAAGAATCAACAACACATTCTAATGTTTTGGGGAAATAAAGCCATGTTTGAAATCAAGAAGTCCTTTCTTTCTTATTCAAAGTTTTATCCTAAAAAATTTATGTGAAATCATACATTGTCTGTTGTATAAAATATCTTATATTTTGCCAGAGTTAAAAATGAGCATTCATTCTATATCTGCTTGAAAATTGGAAGAATCTATATCAAAAAATAAACTTGAAAATAATGTTAAAGTTTATCAATTTCTAGGCATTGGCTAAGTCCTTTCTTAATACTTATCTCTTTTATTTAGCAAACCCCTCCTGAAATATAAGCCTATCTCTTCTTATAGAGGATGCCGAAGAAACTTAGTCTAAAATTAATCCAAATAGAAAATAAAACACAATTGTTTTTTATAATCATGAATTACCAACATTGTATGAATACATAAAAAGAACAATTGTGTTTTTTCTTTATTTATATTAATTTGAGTCAAGAATGTGCACATTGGTTATCATTTATGTTCCTGCCATACAGACAATTAGAATGAACCTTATTTATTCTACTGATTCTTTTAAGATTTATGGAGAATTCTGGAATTAAAACTGCAAGTAGTATTGCTCTTAATCATGTACTTAATATTTTATTATTCTTTTGGGGAAGAGGAAAGTTTTTTTTCCTACAATTTAGCCACTGTAAAATTCTGGAGTAAACTTTATAGGTTCTTGCACCTAATAATATTAAAGGATAAATTTATCTCAATCCTCATTCCATTGTTGGCCACTGAAGAGTGGTACTGTGTTCCTCTCTAAACCTGAGAACCTCACATTGATTGCCACAGAAATATTATATTCACACTTGAGCAAAGTATTTTCCCTTTTACTGTATACATCCTACTCTAACTATAATGTCAATTTCTATTTATTAATAAACATAATATATATTTAATATTTCTTTTCATATTACCATTTTGGTTCTTTGAAAGTCTTGAGCATAATTTTTGTTATTGGTTTGCCTCATGCATTAGATTTTATTTCCACTAAAGTTCCCTTTATGAGAGGCAAACTACTAAATGGCTTTGGAAGTAGCTTTGTGAAAGCTAACTTTTCAGTTGAGAGAAATCTCCCTGGGGATATCACCGAGATACAGGAACCTTAATAGCATTTTATTTCCCTCAGCACATCCACAGATTTTAATGTGTCTGAATTTTATGTGCTAGAATAAAGCATATGCTGTATTAACTAAAGTCTCTTTTGACATCTAAAAATCTCGGACAAAATTGTTAGTTATTGTATATATTTATATAACCTATATATGGGGGATGCTAAAATAATAAACAAAGGGTACACTCACATTACAATCCGAAAAAACAGAAGACTGTTACTCCTTGAGACTGTATAATACCTTATGATTATTTCTAAACGTTCATTTATCCACTTTTACTTTGCCTGTGCAGGTCAAACATTACCACCTTTATGGTCTGTTCAAAATGAAACACAATACTATTCAATTTATTTTCTCTTAAACACTAATGCATTTTGAAATGCTATAGTAAGTAATATTACAATGTATGAAAATAGGCAATTGAAGGGAAAGTTAACTGAAACCTGCTTATAGTCTAAAATTCCAATAACAATAATTATGAATGATCAACATTAACAAATTCTTTCCAAAAATGTCTTTAGCCTTTTTATACCAAACTGATTCACTAAATCACTGCTTAAGTAAATTATATAAAATACAGATTAAAGAATTTAAATTTTAACCTTTTCCTTTTTCATGCTGCTAGACTTTAAGTGAAACCCCAAATAGATTCTAATTTAGGCACAGATAGAAATCAACACACATAAATAACATGTGTAATTTACTATGACATTTGATATTAGAAAACATATGTTTATGTTTTGAGAGGGTTAGTACTGTGATATTTTTAATTTCATATTTTTACTGCAGAAATATGATGAAGTTTCTGCTAGTGATCATAAGACAGGAGGAAGTAGTAGAGGAGAGGCTACTCCTTTATTTCTGTGTGGGCAATGGAAGTCATCTGAGAACCAAAGGACATGAGAAATGCTGTTGATTGGGACAAGGTGGAATAAATAGGAACATGCTTATACCAGTGGCTGGCTACCAGTTGGGGATTATGTCATTTAAACATACATAGAATGATGGGACAAACGTAGTATCTGTGTCAAACCCATCCAAATGTCATGGTATTATGCAAGTCCCTAAATCTCACAGTCACAGTGAGAGGACATTCTCAAATGACTAAGAATAGACAATAGATTAAATTAAAATATATTTAAAAATAATAGCACCTATGGTTCTCTCATGCCTAAATTAGTGACCTGTGATGCCAAGGATCACTATATGGCTAAGAAAAATGTAATCAGGAAAAATTAAAGAACTGAGTTAAAAAAAAGATGGCAAGAACACAAGAAAATATTAGTAACGATCTAATTGTTATTTTAAAGATCACTCAGAAAAAATTCCTTTGAAATTATGTTATTCAGCTTTTTAGTATTATAACAAATATCTGAGATAAATCATTATAGAAAGAGAAATGTTTATTTTTGGTTTGCAGATTTAGAGGGTCCAGCGTATGATCACAGGGATGTAAGGCGTTGAGTCCTTTGCTAAAGCTGCAACACATTATAGCAGAAATGCATGAGAGGGAAAACCCAGTGACCTCACAAATAAAGACGTGAAAGAGAACAAAGAGGAGGGGCCCAGGGGCCCAAAATTCCCTTTGGGTCTTGCCCCAGTGTCCTAACCCTCACATTCAGCCTTGACTCTTAAAATCTCCAACACTTCTCCATAACACTGCACTGGGGACTCAAACTTTAGAACATGATGCCTGGGAATCCCATCTGAGTCATAGCCAATTGAAACCATCATCTCTTTTATGAAATTATCATGCCAGGCACAAAGTATCTAAAATTCACAGAAAGAAGAATCAGATCAACCACAATGGCATGAAAATTAGGCCATTATAATATTTCTCAGCTGTAATAGCTCTTCCCAGAACATGAAACAGCAGTGGATTCAAACAACTGTGGAAAAACAAACAAGCAAGCAAAACTGAATGAATAAATGAACTAAACAATTTCTAATTCTCCAATTCTATATACCTGGAAATATAATGGAGTAATGATAGATACAATAATGTAATTTCCAAATAGGAATTCAAAGTTTACATGCTACAAATGCTGTTTAAATCAATTGCCCCAAATCATATTCTAACAGACTTTTGCAGTAAAAGAAAAAAAAAAGAGAATCTTTTCATTTCTATTCAGTTGAAAATATTTTCAAATGTCTTGTTGGATTGTCTTTATGGTCCATATGTTGTTAGAGGCATATCTTTCAATAAGGAACATTTCATAATTGTTTCAGGTATCTGTTTCCTATTTCTCATACAAGTCATCAAGATTTAATATGCATTGTACATTATTATAATTTGAATAAGTTTGAATCATGGATAATGTTTCCCATTTGAAATCTGTACTATGTCTCCCTATGCTTGAAAATTATGTTTATTATGTTCTTTTTAAATCTTCTATAAATGTCAGTTAGGTGAAGAATATAGTAAGACCCACTAATCCCAGCACAGGGCTTTGCCACCATCAGGTGAGCCGTAGCAAGTTGTTTGGAGCAAATAAAGTCCTGTTCAGTCCAAAGCAATGCCCTTCAATCATCAGGGGACCCCAGCTAGCAATGTGGGTCCAGTGAAGTGCTGCCCACTGCAGCATTCTCCCCCATTAGGGGAGCCCAGGTGAGTTTCGTAGGGAAGAATCCCTGCTCACCACCTCTCCATCACCCCAGGAATCTGAGTTTGAGTAAATCTAGGTGCCTGCCCTATTCTGCTATACTGCACAATGGGTAACAAGCATGGAAAGCACCTAGGACACTACATCCAGGTCATCTTCAGGAACACAGGAAAACAACAAGACAAAGGAGCAAAATATCAGACCTTCTGCCCACTCAGAAAAAGTCCAAGAAACAAAAGCATAGAAGTTGGAAGTGGCACTCCTGCTATTTCTAAAATGATAGCAACTGAAGTAATCAAACAACTCCATGAGGCTGTAAATTAAATCATATAAAAAATAAACTCAAGTAAAAAGGGAAATGACAACCATAATGAAATTATTGATGAGCATACCTAAAGAAGACACAGATAAAAAATAGAGGAACATAGGAAAGTGATAGAAACCTTGAATGAACAATATTGGAAAGAATTAGAATGCATGAAACAGATTGAAAGAGATATTCAGTAAATTAAGAATTCCTTTGAAAACTGGTAAAACCACTTGAAAGTATGTGAAGGTAAACTTTCAGAACTTGCAGACAGGATTGTAGCAAGAAATCATGAAAGGAAAGAGCACTTAAAAATAAGGAACAAGGAAATAACAATTCAACAGCTCCAAGATGATGCAAAGAAAAACAATATAATATTAATAGGGGGTCAATGAAAAAGCAGGAGTCAATTCAAGTGACACAAAAAGAACATTTCCATAAGTAGCAGCAGAAAATTTCTCAAGCATGAGAAAAGAATCTGACATATTGACAAGTGAGGCATTTAGAACTCTAGTTAGCCATAACCAAAATAAATCTACACCCAGACATATAATAAACAACATCCCAGAAATTCAAAATAAGAACAGAATATTAAAAGCTGTTAGAGAAAGGAAACAAATCACCTATAAGAGAAAGCCCATCAGAATCACAGCAGACTTCTCAACACAAACAATTCAAGAAGAGCATGGAGTAAAGTATTTCAAATCCTAGATGAAAATGACTTCCAACCCATACTGATGTACTCTACAAAATCGTGCTTCAAAATTGACAGAGAAATAAGATATTTCTATGGCAAAGAAAAACTGAAGAACTTCATGACCACCAAAAAAACCCTTCAAAGGGTACTAAAAGATATTCTAGATAGACATAAAAATGACAACTTCAAGAACGCCAACAGAAAAAAATCACCAAGAAGGGCAAACAATTAAACAGAGGAGAAATGTAAAGACTTCTAGATGTAACAACCAAATTCAGTAACGTAGCTGGATACAAAGTCAACACTCAAAAATCAATAGCATTCCTGTACACAAACAACAAACTCACCAAGAGAGAAACTAGGGAAACCAAACCTTTCACAATAGGATACCAAAAAATGAAATAATTAGCAATCAATCTATAAAAATATAAAAGAACTATACATTGAAAATTATAGTACTTTGAAAAAAGAAGTCTAAGAGGATTTCATGAAATAGAAAGATATCCCTTGCTTAAAGATAGGAAGAAACAACACTGTGTAAATGACCATACTCCCAAAATTATTATACAGATCTAATGAAACCCAATCAAAACCATGTACCCCCAAATCTAAAATGCAAGCAGGATTAATAGACTTTTCTTCTATTAAAGAACATGTAACATCAGTAAATAAAAAATGAGACTGAAACTATCGTTAATTGTTAATATATAACAAAACTATAAAGACATTGCTTTAATCACATCTCTGTAATTTTCACATATTTCTTTGTTGAACTCCTCTGAGCCAATGGCATTTATTACTGGTATAGGATCCCAACTACAAAGTCTTTTATGGAAGTCAAAATAATTACAAGCTGTTGCTTTCACAACAAAACTGCAAAAGACTGCAAGTTATTATTAATTCTTAAGGGAACAAAAATGCATGACTACTGATTCAAGAGGATTTTTTTAATCTACCTAACAGATACCTTTAATCCTTTGGTTTTAGTTCGATATGCTAACATTTTATGTAAATGATTAATCAATAACTAACATTAATAAAATCAGAACTCCTACAGAAGATACAATTTAAGTAGCAATACACTTTACCCCTTGATTCATTCCGTAGTTTTAAACAAAAAGTGGGCAAGAAAAAACATTTCAGTCATAAGTAAATTAATTAAATATCATAAAATATTTCAAGTGAGCACTAAAATTTGAAAGTGCAAAACCAATACATTGGACCTTATAGTAAACACTTTATTTCACTGCTTTAAATTTTAAATGCAAAGCTCTGATGATATATAGAATTACAAATACAACATAGTTCAGTTTCTATTTAAGCTCCCCTATAATTTATATTGTGATTGTCCTGCTAAATGAATAAATGAGGATTAGAAAGTTAAAATTCATTCTAAATTGATAATTTTATAGGTCTTATGTGTGTAAAAACAAATAAAATGGATCTATAATCTTCAGATTTTCTTATTAAGGAAAATTAAAATTGCTGTATGAAAATATATAATGTTAAGTTTTCTGAGTAATGTTTTCCAGGATCAAAATTTATTTCCATATAAATAATGCAAAAATTCAGAAACGTTTGTGAAGAAGTTTTCCTCTTGCTAATCTATTTATTTATCCTTGTACCAGCTCTTGTAAAGAAATTGTCTTGGTTACTTTTCTATCATTACTGGAACAAAATACCCTACACTCAAAATTAAGGAAGGAAAGGTTTTTTTAGCTCACAGTTTATGCAAGGTTCAGTCCAAAAGTCAGTTGGCTCCAAATCAGGCTGGCATGGCACAGGGGCGACAGTACAAAGCAGCAAAAGCAGCAAAGGCAAAAGAGGGAAAGCAATCTTATTTTCCTCACCCACACTGGAAGCAGGCTCACCCAGGGTGGGTATAGCACTCATACCACCTGCATATCCTCCTCTTTCACAGGTTGAAAATGTTTACAAAATGAGGACACTGGCCCCCTGCTGAGTCCCTTCGTTAAATTTCTAAACCTTTCAAATTGACACAATGTATCAACCATTACAGAAGCATAATATATTTATGATTTAGTATGTCACTTCATTGGAAATTGTGCACATAATACTCACTATTGGTTCACTGAAGTTAAACCTAAAGGAGTAGGTTGAATCAGTAGTCATGCATTTTTGTTCCCTTAAGAATTAATAATAACTTGCAGTCTTTTGCAGTTTTGTTGTGAAAGCAACAGCTTGTAATTATTTTGACTTCCATAAAAGACTTTGTAGTTGGGATCCTATACCAGTAATAAATGCCATTGGCTCAGAGGAGTTCAACAAAGAAATACCATTAACCAAATAAATACTATTTTCTAGATCAAACATCCAATGAGATGATGGCAACAGCAAAATCTGAAACTCTAGTTTGGCAACATGATTTGGTGATAGGGCCTGAGTTCACAGTAGGATACATCCCAATAAAATAACTCAAAATGGGAGGAGGAGCAAACAAAGTGATACGAGAAAATTGAGGAAAGGGTTTTTTGAAAAATTTTATGATTATTTTCTAAGCCAGAGAGGTATAATTTTTCATGAAATGAATCGAAGAATATTTGACAAGAATAGCTATGAATAGATTATAGACTATTGTTGTTGTAAAATATTGTATTTTCTTGAATTGATACAATTTTATTTGCTAAACTGTAGTCATTTCCTACACTGCTTTACCTACAACTTTATATTTTGATTAAAAACAACAATAAAAAAGAATAAAATACACTGGCAATTAATTTAGGCAGTAAAATCATTTTCATATATTATTATATTTTACATCCAAATTTAGGGTATTTATTCTAGTAACCCTAAAATACCGCTACAGTGCTATTTTTAGATAATGTAAAGTTTCAATGTGAATGTAAGTTTAAGAAAACTCTATAAGGTCTGCCTGACATCAGTAATTCTTCTTTACACCAAATACTTTCCTTGCTACTGGTCCTGAGCAATCAGTTACAGTAGAGCTGGTTCTAAGATCATTAGAGGAGCTATTAATTTATAAGTTAATATACCTATTCACACTCTAGTTTGACATGCTTTAGGTTGTCTTTTTAACTTTAGACTCAATAATGTGACTTTATTTTTGCCAATAAATTGTAAATACAGTTGACAAGAGCCAGTTCCAAGCAGAAGTGGAAGCTACATTTTATCTCTTCTTCTTGTCCTTCCACAGGACAGCATTTGAAGCTAAGCATCTCCCTGGGTTCTGAACTCAGGATAGTACAGACTGAGTCCCAGCTGGCTGGTCTATAATGGACACATATACATACACTGTTCTAATGTCAGCCCATTGCAAGCAGCTAAAAATTACTGAAAGAAATAACCTAAAATAATTCCCATAGATGGGAAAATTGAATTACATTCTTTTCCCTTTGGAAGAATAGACCTTTTCATTAGCAATATACAGGACAAATAGAGTTTGCCTCTAACACTAAAGCCCGTACTGTCCAATTCTTTGTATTATGCAGATATTTTAACTGTATTAGTCTGTTTCCTGTTAGCAAAAATAAATGTCTAAGGCTTGGTATGTAAAAGATAAGAGAGTTCTTCAACATAGAGTTTTGGATGTCCAAAGGCAAGGTTCTAGCCTAAAACCCTGGCTGGGCTCTTTTTAGTACTACATGGCAGATAGTATCACAATGACAGGAAACACACAAGGTGAAGAGCTCATATGGCAAAACCAAAGAGAAACCAGAGAGGTTCAAAGGTGGGGTTCAATTCTTTTTAAGAATTTGCTCTTCCTCAAACTTACTGGGATACCATTTAAATTGCATTTGTCCCTTTTCCTACCATATGCAAATCACAGCATTCACATTCTGGAGGAAGACAGTGGATAGCTGGTAAAGGACATTCTCCCAATTATCTACTATGTGAAATTAGGTATTTACTGGTCTTTACACAAGTCCCCTGTGAAATAGCAGTATATACTAGTTTCAACCAAGAAGCTCATGGCTCAGTCTACCCTCTTTCCCTCTGACATTTCCACTATTTAAACTGCTTCTTGATTCTAACCATGTAAAAGGAGTCTGGTTTACACTTTCACACTTTTCTCCACTTTCCTTTTCTCTCATTTTCCTTGCTTTATAAAATGCCATTAGCACAACAAACTCTCCTTACTAGCATAGACTTTTTGTGTCTAAATTCAGTATATTTTTGTATTAGTCATCATTACTACAGGTTGAAAATTTAAAAACAAGAAAACAAAACGTTTTAAAATTCTTTGTAAGGATTAATATATTCCATGTCTCCAAGGAGAATTATAAACCTAAATATTTTCAGATTTTACATCCTACTAATTCCATTCTGTAGAGAAGAGGGGTAATTATTCATAACACTATTCTTAAAGAATATCCAAACATTCATACCACTAAAAAGAGATTCAAACAATGATTTAAACAATGATTGTTTATAAAATGCTATTCATAAAATTAATAAAAGTCAAATTAATAAACACTACAAGTATGCTGCAATAATTTAACATTATAATTTTCAAAGATGTTTTAAGAAAATATAAAATGCTCATGATACATTAAATAAAAAATCATAATTCAAAAGTATTGATTTATGTAACATATATTTAGCTCAATTTAGGGGGGGGTTGAAGAAAAAAATGGAAGGAAGGAAGTAACAATCATCTTACAATCATATAATTAAGAATTAAATATTGTTTTTGTTTTCACTATATAAGTCTGGGGGTTGTTTTATACTTTCAAATTCTTCAACAAAGACATAGGTTGCATAATTGAAAAAAAAACAAAATACTATAAAAGGAATCTCTCTAGTGTATACAAATTCCAGTTTTCTATAGGCCAAACATAATTTTAACCATCTTAGTTGAACTAATAATATAGTATCAAAATAATATTCATTTTTAAATCCCTATGATAAAATTTTTTAAAGGAATATTTCTGAAAATATTTTGAGAAACAACTTTGGCTACTGTCCTCTTATGTAACTGAGTTAGAAACTAAAGCTCTTTCCCTGAAGCATTACAAAATTCCAACATTAAAGATCAGTGCCGAGGGATGTGTGTTTCTATTCATGGTGCTCAAATTGCGTACCATAGAAATTAAAGCACTTGCCTAGAGCAAAACTGGAAATTACTTATAGGAAGTGACTTTTGTTTCACAACTTCCAATTTAACCTTTTCCCGTGTAAAAGAAATCACATTTTAAATGTTTCCACCATCAGACTTCATGCCCAAAATTTAGCCATAAGGAATGGTTAAAATGTGAGATTAGACTTACCTTTGAATCTTAACGTGAGGCATTTTTTTTTGTTTTACTTCAAAATTAAACCGTGCAGCCAGATGTATGCATTTCTAAAGATGCAAAGAGTCACTAAAAATATAATTATCTGACTCCCAAGTGACCTGATCTTACTGATACTGTGGCAAGCTTTACAGAACCGTCAAACTCTTACATGTAGCATGTGAAATAGCAATACATACATTAGTTATTATTCTAAATTGTACCCAAGATAGGTTTAGAAATTCATATAATAAATAGAATGTTATTCATCTAGGAATAAAGTCATAGTCTTATATTACTGAAGTTTAATCCTTTCATTCATTTTGGAATACTTAATGACTTTAGGTTTTAATTTTGGGTTTTTTTTACTTCTATTTTTATGCTTTCTTACTTGTCATACATACAAAAACAAAAATTGACAGCCTCAACTTAAGTCAGTACAAAATTTCCTACATGATAAAAATATCAACATATTTTACTGAAAAAAATCACAGATAAATGATTGAGAACATAATTTTAACCCTGAATTGATATTTTTCTTTCTTATGTCCAAAAAACAAAGAAAGAATTCTCATATTTCCCCTATACTTCCTGCTGTGGTTCTTTTTAAATAAATGGTATCATTCATATTTACCCAATTTTCTGAACTAGAAACAGTCATAATTCTCTTTCCTCAAGTTTATTAGGTACCTACACCTTTTTCTAACTGCTGATTTCTCTGTACCTTTAAGGCCACCTCCATCTGATTGACAGTCACCATCAATTTTCACCAACATGAAAAATATTGTCCCTACATTTTTGTAATTTTTCCAAAATATTTTTGACAACCCTTTCCTAGGATCTGTTATCCACATTATGGATAGAGTGACTTTTTAAAATAGATATATTATCTTCAAAGGAAAAGACATGACCCCACATTACACTATAGTCACTGTCTCATTTTTTTCTGGACCCTATTTTTCATTATTCCTTCACAAAAGAATTCCTCAGAAGATAGATACACTCATTTACTCTAAGTGGTCATCTTTCACGTATTCTACATTGTATTTAATCTCCAAACAACCCTAAAATTAGTATAAACAAGTTCAGAAACATTTCAAACATTCTGAGTTACAAGGTAGCTTCTGTTATTCTGCTATGAATCTTCTCTGCAATATTTATTTAGAACAATTCTTTCAACCTGTAATGGTTTTCTTTTTTTTTCCACCAAGTAACTCCTCCTCTGTCTCTCTGTCTTTTCTTTCTCCCCTTTTAGTATATGTGCTGTGGAAGTGAGAATTCTTTTTCCCCTTTTACACTTGATCTGTTAATGTTGTAATGCCCTATGACTCTGTTCTGTACCATCCTGTCTTCTCACTGAAGTTTGAGTTTTAAAAGTCTTCCAAATGCCCATGTATGAAAAGTTTAGTCCCAGTCTTCATTTAACAGCCTAGAGATAGGTGAGGTTGTCTCTGTAAGATAATGAACAAGAAATCAATTGTGCCAGTTAAACTTAATCTATCTACTTGACTGAATTAGGAGACACCATCAGCTATTAGATCATGGAGCTGCTTCTCAGTGGATTAATTCACTGGTGTTCATAACTGAATGTACTGTTAGAAGACAGAGGCTAGTTGGAAATAGGTAAGTGGTACTATGCCTTTAGACTAGACATACATATTTCATTCTGACAGAAAATTTGTCTTCCTTGTATCTATGTCCTGACACTGTAGAGGCTGATTTTAAAGGCAGTGGACTAGTAGATTTGGCAGAAGTTTCAAGGATGACCAAGATTCATGTGGTGGCATACATACTGCTGGCTGTTTTTAATTAGATTTATAGTAAGAATCAAGAGCATAAAGATTTACAAAATTTAAATTTTGAAAAGAAAGCAAGCACATGTAAATTTGAGGGCAAAATTAAAAATTGCACTGAAAATTAACTGATTATATCAATTTGTGTAAGAACACCCAACTAAATTGGATCAGCATAGTTCTGGATGTGGTTGCAGGGATTTACTCAAAAGAGAAGACTTACCCTGGGTGTGAGTGACATCAATTTATAGGCTTGTTGCCTGAATGGAATAAAAGGGAAACAAGAAAGGCTTACTTCAGTTTCATCCAAGGATATCAAGTCTTCACACTCACCTTGGATGTCATCTCCTGGCTTCCAGCACAGACTCTTCAGCCTTCCAGCTCAGATTGTTTAGCTTTCTATCTCAGACCCTGTTGTAGTCAGGGGTTGTGCAGAGAACAATTAGAATCTGGACATGGAGATCATAATATTATTTTTATGATGATCACCCAGAGTTAACACAAGAAAATGCAGGAAATCTATCCACAACACTAAAGGCATAGAATATCTAGCCAAGGGCCTGAAACCCACAGCAATGTCCTGCATGAGTCCAGATGAAGACCCAGAGCTCATGACAATGCCTCCCACAAGTCCAACTGGAAGTCTAGAGCCCACTAGAAGGACTCACAACAGTCTCTTTTATGGATTTGTACTGGGAAGGTCCAAATATCAGTGGTGGAAGCTGAGAAGTCTATGCCAGCAGGGTGAAGGAGCGGTGCTGGTAGGTTGAGGGTTCTACACTGGAGCTGAGAAGTCATACTCACAACAAAGACCAGGCCTGTCCTGAAAAGCGCAATAGCCATCTTCAGCGACATAGAGGCCTCAAGCTTCTCCTACAATAAGCACAGTCGAGTACATGCCAGGAAGCCAGCATGACGAATTCATCCTAGAGACCAAGTGGCACACGTCTTCCCCTCTGGAGCCAGGAAGCAATGCTCAATATGAGGACCACAGCTTTTCCAGGAGAACCAGCGGCTCAAACAGCAACACATAGGAGAACCCACAACACCTCAATGCAACACATTAATAACTTCCTTCTTCTCCACATCTCTATTTATGCTGGCAACTTTCCTCAGGTGAAACATCTACACTCAGCAGCATGGTGATTTAATTCTGCTGGCATTAAGTTGACTACCAGATTTTAATCTCTAACAGACCCTTTGGTATCCTGATACAGACTCACACAGAACACTTCAGCATGCTCCAAGCCTTCAACTGGATCCTTTAGACCTCCAGCATGAAGACAGTCTATTTACACTCTTCCAAATCTGGCTCTGTGGGCAGCAACTATAAACCTGTCTTGTAAATTCTTCTGTGTTTGTATATCTTGAATTAAATCTGTTTCTCTAATAATTACTGACTGATAGACTTCCTAAAGAGATTACTGCTATTAAAATAACTTCAAGAACAGTGGACTCCCAAAATTCATTTGGGTTCACTTTTTTTTAGAATGAGAACATTTACCTTTTACCATTGTATTCTGAGATTACATAACTTATTTTCTGAGTTTTTTACAGAAGTTTACAAATAAGATTTTGCCTTGAATCTCAGACGAGACTTGGACTTGAACGTTTAAGCAATAGTGTAAATGTTGAGACTTCATGTATGAAAATAATGTGGTTCTGATTGTACACAGGATAGTTATATCACATTAGCTAGAATTATGACCTTGGTACTGTCATTATTTGGACATTATGTATGGTTTGTGAAGATGTATTTGGGTGTTCAATTAACAAGAAGTGAAATGTGACAGCTAAACTTCATTGTCAGTTTGATTGTACTGTAAACTCTTAGAAAGGTTATTGGATAATGGGGAGAATATGTTTCTCAGTGAAACTAATTCACCTATGCTCCTACCTGAATATTCTGTTAGGAGCCCAGTTGGAGATGAGTTATTGTGGAGTACCTCTGTACATTTCTTACTGGTACTTTTTCCTGGTGCTCTGCTTCCTGTTTGACATGGATTGAGAAACTTTCCTCCACCAGGTCCTTTTGGTATATTTCTTCTTTGGAACCAGTTGACCATGAACTGAATCTTATGAAACCATGACACAAATAAACCTCTCCTAAATGTGGTTTTCAGGTATTAATCCAAGGAACAAGAAATCTGATCAACACACTGCATAAGGGTATTTTGTTTGTGACTCCTGTTCTATCCTTTGGCTAAGCCTTTTCATTTGGCTTAGATTTTCCCCACTAACATTCATTGTTTTCATTTTCTAAGCACTGTTCTCTTACTGCTTTTCAACCAAAATTTAGTGATCAATTTTCTCAGCATTTCTCACCAACACATTGTTTATGAAATCTGGCAAGTAAACTGTAAAAATCATAATTTTCTTCAGCTCATCAGGGACCAGCAGTCGTAAATAACCAAATAAACTGAATTCAAATTTATGAGACAAAGCCCTTAAAAGAGATGTGACTAGATCCATCATGAAACTCAAAAGCCTCTCAGTTAAAAAACTTAGTTGGAAAGCAATGAAATTGTGATAGTTCCAAAACTTCGGGTTCCTAAAACCAAAGCTAAGTCTAACTAAATGTAAATAAGCCAAAACAGATCGATTAATCAGAAGTCTTGAAGTAATCTCTAACTAAAAACTTTCTACTTTTCTACTTCAGCCAATCAAATATATTTCTTTGTCATATTTCCATTGACACCATACAAAAGTCTCCCCTCCAGTTTCAGTGGCAGAGTACTAAACTGTTTGAAGCCTGGTGCTTAAACAGTTAAATGTTCAAACAAACTTCTCAAATTGTATTTCATCTGTTTTAGTTGGTTTTTTATTGTGAACAAAATACCTGACACCCATAATTTTAAAAAAGAGAATTGATTCACGCTTCAGAGGGTTTAGTCCATGGTCCATTGGATCCAAATCAGGAACATCATGGAATAAGTGCAGGGTGGAGAAAAGCTGTGTAGCTCATAGTGGAGGAAGCAGAGCAGAGGAGCAGCATTAGAGCACAAGGAACCAGGAACTACACATGGCACCAAGCTCACACCTCGATGGCTCACTCAGACATACCCAAAATTGTGCTTTTTTAATCCACTAAACAATTCTTAAATCAATAAATCTAACTTAACTCTCACAGAGCCTAAAATTGTCTTTTACCAATCTCATTCCCCTAAGATTGTTACCCATAAGAAAACTAGATAATGACAAATACTGAGAAACATGCTGGCCAGATAGAAGTTTCATGCACCACTATAGACAAGTAGACAGAGGTAGTTGCACAAGAGGCAACTGCCAGAAATTGGAAGTATAAATTAGAAATCAAGGTTGAAGATATATACTAGAAAATTTTTGAACAGGACCAGAGTATATAATGTGTATGATAGCACTCTAAGAATTGCTAAGAATATAATTAGTTAGTATCCATCATAAAGACAACCATTGCATTAGTTCTCTGTCATTGTGACAATATACCTGAGGTGATAAAATTATAAGGAAGAAAGGATTATTTTGGATCACACTTTTGAGATTTCATTCTATGACCAGCTGATCATGCTGCTAGGGCCTGTGGAGCACATGTGAGAAGAAATTGTCCATTTCATGGCAGCCCAGAAGCAAAGACAAAGAAGCTGAAGCTAATGCCCCTTGAAGGGCATACCCCAAGTGACCTACCTGCCTCACACCAGGCCTCAATTCCACGTCATGGCTAGCAATCAAGCCTTAAATACATGAGCTTTTGTGGAATAGTCATCCAAACCATGGCAATTACTGAAAAGATGTAATGGATGTTTACTCTGAAACACTATAAAAAAGTTAGGATGTGTTATGATGTAAGAATCTTAAATGTTTATTGCTGAATGAAGAAAAGGAAGGAAAACAGAAATAATTATCAATTCTGATTTCTACTTTCATCTTCTTGAACCTTCACACAATTCTTCTTTTTTCAATTAAATGTTTATATGGAGGTTTCAAGAAATGTGTTATTGTTGTTACTCTAACTCCCAGTGTTAGATATGTTTGTTTGCTCATTTTCTTTAATCTTTGTTTAATTTTATTTAATAATGAAAGTCAGTCCATGGCATAAGATTTTCCCCTGACAATTGATTTTGTGAGAGTTTATATGCTTCCATTCTAGATGTTGTTAGAAATATTCTATAATTAAAATTTGGTTTCCTGTTGGCCATGAAATTATTTTGGAAATTATTTTGCAATATGTTTTCTACTTTCACAGTGTTCACAAACAGTTATTTTATTCTATTACTAATTTTTAGATTTTTACATTATAATTAGAAACCATGTACATGACCATAGGTCATATAAATAGTTTACTTCTGCGTATTTATTGACTTTTGGACTATGATGTGTAATTACTTTTTAAAAGGATTTCATGTGCATTTTAAAAATGTTTGTAAGAAACTAAATTTGGTGCACGGTATATGATTAAGTCAAACACAGTTTAACATTATAATTCTTAATTTCTTGTTTTCCTTCTTGACCTTACAAAAATTAAAAACATTACATTAAACTTTACTATATAGTCACATTCTTTTTTCTTTCCTTATGTATTATAACAATTAAACATCTTTTCAATCCCCAACACTCTGAGTTTGGAATTCACTAAGAATATTAATGAATATTTTGTTTAAAATGTCACCTTTTATTCTAATGATCAATTAATTTAGATCTAGCTTGTTAAGTTTGGGCTATAATTCCTGACAGTGTCCTGCTTTTCATTTGTTTGGTGCTCCTTGCTTTCATATTTCTGTTATAGTTTTGTTTTGTCACTGCATTTTAAATTTCAAGAAAGTAATACTGCTTTCTTTCTTGAAATATCTTCATCAAGTTTTAGCATCAGGTTATGGTAGCCTCCCAAAAAATGAACTGGGAAGCATTGTTCTCTTTTCTGTTCTATGAGAGAGACATTATTTCTTAAATGTTCTATAAGTTTCACTTAAGAAGCCATTTGATTTTCCTTTGAGAAAGTTTATAATTACTAGTTTAAGTTTAATTTTAGAAAACATGAATTTATTTAATTTTCTATTCCTTCCTTTCTTGTAGTTTTGTTTTGTTTTTCCAAGTTTTTGTTGACTTTACCCTGAATGGTGTAAAATTATTCAAAATATACCTAATGTATTTTGGGGGAAGCAAAGGATTGAATTTTTATTTTGAAATAACTATGATACACATGAACATAGATTCTTGTTAACTAGTAAAATCTTGAACAACTACAATGTCAAAACCAGAAAATTAACATCAATAAAACCCACTGAGGTTATTGAAATTTTAGCAGTTTTACCTTCATTCATATGTGTGTGTTATTGTATATGCATGTATAGTTCTACATTTTATCACATATGTAGATTGCCATGATCATCACCTCAGCCAATATTTGAATTATTTCTAGATTTTAATAATTATAAATATAATGGCTATGAATATTTATAAATAGGCTTATATGTAAATATAACTTTTCATTTCTTCATGATAAATTCCCTAAAGTATAATTACTGGGTAAATTATGTTAAGAATGTTTTTAGTTTTATAAGAAACTACCAAATATTTTTCTGAATGCTATATGCCATGCTATATTACAACCAACAATTTATGAATAATTTAGAGTCTTTATATCCTCCTCTACATTTGTGTTAATTCTTCCACCAATATCACTTGATGTTTTTGCTATTATTTCAGCTAGATAGTAACATTAACTTCTAATAGAAAGTTTGGTCTCACTCAATTCTTCCTATTTAAAATTGTCTTAGCTTCTCCAGATCATATAAGAATACAGTAATTTTACTCATATGTGATTGCAGCTGTATTTTATTTCTACTATTTATTCATTTTTTAAAATGTTCTAGATTTGCAATGAACATGTTTTGTGATAGAAACACATAATGTAATAAATTAAGAAGTTAACATTTATTGATTTTTCTTGTTTATGTAACATTTATTTATTTATTAAAATTGATAACTTATCAATTTTATTCTTTTTGAAGAATTTTGGTTGTGTTGATTTTTTAATAATCGACTTCTAAAAATGGATTGATTTTACTTGCAACATTTGTTTTCTTGCTTCTGCTTTCTTTGAGTTTTCCTTGCATTGTGCAGAGTCTCATTTTAGAACTGGGTGTGACATCTGAATTCTATCCTTAAGGGGACACATTGTCTAGTTCTTGAGTTATGTATGGTGGCTTATTCAACTGTGCCATCTTACAATATCTCATGTGATGCAATGCAAAACTTTCATCTGTCTAAAGATGGATCCTAGCTGTTTAAATTATTTCTACATTTCCAATTTTTTGGTAGGACTTGTAATCTTGTATTAGTTAGCTTTCCCAAAAACCTGACACCCAACACCTGACACCCACAACATATAGGAGAAAAGATTTAATTTAGCTCAGGAGATTCAACACATGTTAGCTGGCTCTAGGGCAGAAACCTGATAGAAGAGAGTGGCTGCTGGGAAGCAAAGCAAGAGAACAGTGCCAAAAAAGATGATGTGAGGGGACTACATATAGTACCTAAGCACTCCACAATCTACCCAGACATGCCCACCAGTGTGCTCCACCAATCCCTAGGCAGATCCCAAGGCAATCGAGTTGAAAATCCACCCTAACCTCCACAGATGCCAATAGCTGTGACTAGACCATGTTAATAGATGACATAAACTTTAGGTCTAATTTTCTTTGCAGGAGCTGATTTCCTTGCTGTTTTTGCTAACTTTTATCATGCAAATCAGAGTCGATTTTGAGCTTCAGTAAACATTCAATTTTGTACATGTCTTAGTTAATTTTTACTCATCGCTGAGCCAAAATACCTGATGCCCAAAGTTAGGAAAGGAAAAGTTTATTTCTTACAGTTCTTGAAGGTTTCAGTCCATACTCAGTTGGCTCTAAGGCAGCATGGCATGGTAGGGAAGTCATTCATGACTGCTGTAAACAGCAAGGCATGAGCCAGAAAGAGAGAGAGAGACACCTTCTTCTTGTCATTACATCATATGCTGGTTCCACCCCGAGGCAGGTGTAGCACTCACACCACCAATCAAAGTGCTAGACAACAATCCAATCACAAATGCTAGATTTGGTCAAGTTCATAATTCATGAGGCCTGGGGGCCACTGACTAAACCATGACAGTACATTTCCATTTACTTTAGTTTTCTTAGATGTTTGCTATGGTTTCTGGCTTATTATGCATTCTTTAAGTTTTTCATAGTTTATCAGTCATTTGCAAGTGATAGAAGAGAGCAGAATAGAAGGCCTACAGAAAACTTCAGAGATTATTAACTAAGTGCTGTAACTCAAAGGATGTTTTTGCAGTCATAAATGCCTAGGGAAAAACAACTACCAAAATATATGGAGTTTATGTTTTCAGGCTAATCCTATACCTAACCAAAATATTTCTGGAGAAAAAAATACTTAGAAACAGGATGAACTTGGTCATCAATAGTACATATATAGTTAGTATCTAATCCATTAAAGAAGATACAATTTTTGTTTCATTATTTTATTAAATCTTTTCTTGATCTATATGTTGCTGCTTGGTTTATTTTAAAAGGATAAGTAAATCATTACCTTTACAATTTATATGGAAAATAGAGCTCATTCATCCAGGGTTAGTGATGCAAAATGAGTACAATGGGAATAGCTATGAAAGAAGGCAATGGTACTACATTTATCCATTTAAAAGATAATTCAGGAACTGGGCCATGCCAGCAACCTCCTAGTAGCTAGCAGGGGCCTGAATTTAGACCTGGGAGCTGAACATGCCACAAGTTAAATCCCAGCACACAGGGAAAGCTTTGAAACATTGCTCCCAGCTGGTAAGACTACCACCAGGGTTCCAAATCACTGGAGGATAACTCAGGAACTGGGCCAGCACAGTGACCTCCAAGCAGCTAGCAGGGCCCTGAATTCAGTCCCAGGAGCTGAGCATGCATGAGTTGAACCCCAGCACATGGAGGAAGCATTGTAACCTCGCTCCCAGATGGTAAGACCATGTCCAGAGTCCCAAATTGCTGGAGGATATACAGGAGGTCTCCTCAGGCCTAACTGGGCTGCACACAGTGACCTCCAAGTGGTCAGCAGTTGTCTACAGTCTTCCCTGGGAGCCAAAAGTGTGCCAGGTGATTCCCAGCACACAGGGGAAGCTTTGGATTATCATTCAAAACCCAGAAGTATAGGAAAATGACCAAAAAAAGAACAAAGTGCAATCTCAAACTTCCAGCCCAACCCAAGCAGCCTAGGAGACATGGACATGGAAAAAAATGTAAGCCATACACCTGAAATTCCTAAAATGATAACAACTGAAATAAAGAAACAACTCCAGGAATCTATAAAAGAACCCAGATCAGAAATGATAAACGTAATGAAAGAAATAGTGAACACAACTAAAGAAGATATAGTTAAAAAATTAGAGGAACAATGCAAAAAGATGGAAACCCTGAATGAACAATATAAGAAACAAAAAGAATGCATGAAGCAGATTTAAAGAGATATATAGGAAATTAAAAATTCCATAGAAAGGTGGCAAAACAGCCTCAAAAAAACTGAAGATAAAATTTCAGACCTTGAAGGCCAGATTGCAGCTAGTGAACAGGAAAGATTTTTAAAAAATAACAAGGAATTGGGAAATAACAATTCAAAAGCTGCAAGATGATGCAAAGAAAAACAATATAAGATTGATAGGTATAAATAAAAAAGAAGATGACAACACAAATGATATCAAGAGGCTATTTACAGAAGTAATAGCTGAAAATTTCCTAAACATGAGAATGGAAACTGACATATGGATCAGTGAAGCATACAGAACTCAAACAACCATAACCAAAACAAAACTACACCCAGATATATAATAATCAACATCCCAGAAATCCAACATAAGAACAAAATATTAAAAGCTATTAGAGAGGAGACAGATCACCTATAAAGGAAAGCCTATCAGATTCATAGCAGACTTCTCCTCTCAAACAATGATGTCAAGAAGAGCATGGGGTGAAGTATTTCAGATCCTAGAGGAAAATGACTTCCAACCCAGATTTATGTACCCTGCAAAACTGACCTTCAAAATGGATGGAGAAATAAGATACTTCCACAACAAAGAACAGTGAAGAACTTTATGACCACCAAACCAAACCTGCAAAGAATACTGAAAGACATTCTAGATAGACAGTGGAGAAAACCACTAAGCAAGGCAAACAATTAAACAGAGTGGAAAGGTAAAGAATCAACAGCAGAAAGATAGTATGTCAAAAGTAAACCAATGTATATCAGTTATAAGCACTAACATAAATGGATGCAATTCACCAATTAAAAGAAACAGACTGGCAGAATGGATCAAGAAACAACACCCAACTCTATACTGTATACAGGAAACCCATTTAACCCAAAAGGAAACTCATAGACTGAAAGTCAAAGGATGGAAAACAATACTCCATGTAATATGATCCCCCCAAAAAAGCAGGGGTAGCTATTCTGTTTGCAGACAATATGAACTTTAAACCAAGAATGACCAAAGAGATAAAGAAGGTCACTACATACTAGTTAGGGGAAAACTTCAAGAGGAAGACATAACAACCTTAAGTATATATGCACCAAATTTGGAAGCACCCAGCTGTGCAAAGCAAACTTTAACAGAAATGAAAAATCAAATAAGCAATAATACTATTATAACAGAAGAGCTTAACATGCCATTGACACAAAGGGACAGATCAACTAAACAGAAAATCAGCAAAGAAATAATAGAACTAAATCACACTTGTGAACAAATGGACTTGGTGGATGTACAAAGAGTGTTCCACCCAACAGAATATACATTCTTCTCAGCAGCACATGGAATGTTCTCTAAAGTAGATGTTGTAGTCATGGGTTATACAGAGAACAATTAGAATAAGGACATGGACTTTACAATATTATTTTTATGATGTCATCCAAGCTTAACACAAGAAAATGCAGGAAATCTATCCACATCACTAAAGACAGAATATTCATTCAAGGTCCTGAATCCCACAGCAATGTCCCACATTAGTCCAGATAAAGACCCAGTGCTCACGACAATGCCTCCCACGAGTCCGACTGGAAGCCTAGAGCAAACAAGAAGGACTCACACCAGTTTCTTTTACAGATCCGTGCTGGGAAGGCCCAAAGGTCAGCGATGGAAGCCAGAAAGTCTATGCCAGAAGGGTGAAGGAGCTGTGCTGGTAGATTGAGAGTTCTACGCTGGAGCTGAGAAGTCATACTCACAAAAACTCCAGGGCTGTCCTGAAAAGCACCACAGCCATCCTAAGTTACACGGAGGCCCGAGCTCCTCCAATTACAAGCATAGGTGAGTACATGCCAGGAAGGCAGCATGATGAGTTCATCCTGGAGACCAAGCAGCATATGTCTTCCACTCCAGAACCAGAAAGCAGTGCTTGATGTGAAGACCAGAGCTTCTCCAGGAGAACCAATGGCTCAAACAGCAACTTGGATGAGAACCCACAACACCTCAATATCTTAATGCAACTAATGTGAATAGCTTCTCCTTTTCCACGTCTCCATTTATACTGGCAACTTTCCTCAGGTGAAACATCTATACCCAGCACCATGCTGATGTTATCCAGCTGGTGTTAAGTTGACCAACAGTTTTAAATCCATAACAGTAGACCATATACAAGCCCACAGAATATGCTTAAGTAAATGCAGAAGAATTGAAATTATTCCATTCACGTTATTGGATCATAGTGCCATGAAACTAGAAATTAATGACAAAAGAAACTGTAAAAACCCACAAAGACATGGAAATCAAATAATACACTCCTGAACAATCAGTGGATCACAGAGGAAATTAAAGAAGAATTTAAACAATATCTACAAGCAAATGAAAATAAAAATACATCTTACTGGAACCTGTGGGATGCAATGAAAGCAGTCCTCAGAAGAAATTTTATTGTGGTGAATTCCCCCTTTAGGAAAACAGAATGAACACAAATAAACAATATAATGCTTCACATCAAACATCTAGAAAAGCAAAAGCTAGTCAACCCCAAAGTCAATAGAAGGGAGGAAATTATAAAGGTCAGAGCAGAAATCAATGCAATAGAGACTAAGAAAACAATACAAAGAATCAATAAATCAAAGGGTTGCTTTTTTGAAAGAATAAATAAAATTGATAAGCCCATAGCAAACCTTATTTTAAAAAGGAAAGAAAATAGTCAATTCATGCAATAAGGAATGAAGAGGGTGAAATCACTACAGATCCTGTGGAAGTACAGAAAATCATCAAGACCTATTTCAAAAACCTCTGCTCTCATAGGCTTGATACCTATTTCAAAAACCTCTACTCTCATAGGCTTGATAACACAGAAGAAATGGACAGATTCCTAGAAACATATGAATTACCAAAGATGGGTAAAACTGCTGAATAACCCAATTTTAATTAACAAAATTGAATATGTAATTAAATACTTACCAACAAAGAAAAGCCCATGTCTAGATGGATTCACTGCAGAACTCTACAAGAAATGCAAAGAAGATTTAATGCTAACACTCCTCAAACTTTTCAATGAAATTAAATGGGAAGCAATTCTCCCTAACTCATTCCAGGAAGCAAATATTACTCTAATACCAAAACCTGAGAAAGATGTAACCAAAAAGGAGAACTATGGGCAATCTCCTTCATGAACACAGATGCAAAAATTCTCAACAGAATATTGGCAAACAGGATGCAGCAAATCATCAAGAAGATTATACACCATGATGAAGTGGAATTCATCCCAGGAATGCAGGAATGGTTCAACATATGTAAATCAATAAATATAATCCACCATATCAATAGAGCCAAAAATAAGAACCACGTGATCATTTCTATAGATATAGAAAAAGCTTGGGATAAGGCTCAACACTTATGCATGATAAAAAACCTTACAGAAAATTGGAGTAGATGGTCCTTATCTAAAATGATAAAAGCCATCTCTAACAAATCAACAGCCAGCATCATATTAAATGGGCAAAAACTAAAATCCTTTACCCTAAAGTCAGGAACAAGACAAGGATGTCCATTATCACCACTCCTATTCAATATAGTGCTGGGAATACTAGCCAGGGCAATTAGACAAGAGAGAAAATAAAAGGAGTAAAGATAGAAAAAGAAGTTAAATTATATTTATTAGCAGATGACATGATAATCTACATAGAAGACCCCCAAAACTCCATTTAAAGACTCCTAGATATAGTAAATAAATTGAGTAATGTAGCTGGATAAAAAATCAACAATCAAAAATCAATAGCATTCCTATACACTAATAACAAAACCACTGAGAGAGAAATAAGAGAAGCCACACCCTTTACAATAGCATCCAATATAATAAAATACTTAGGAACTGATATAACAAAAGAAGCAAAATATCTGTTCAGGGAAAATAATAATACCCTGAAAAAGGAAATTGAAGAGGACCTCAGAAAATGGAAAGACGTCCCTTGATCATGGATAGGAAGAACAAACATTGTGAAAATGGCCATTCTCCCAAAATTGTTATACAGATTTAATGCAATCCCAATCAAAATACCACAAGCATACCTCACAGATCTAGAGAAAGCACTCTTAAAATTTATCTGGAACCAGAAGAGACCTAGAATACCAAGGCAATTCTAAGCTACAAAGGCAAGACAGGAGGCATCACAATCCCTGACTTGAAGTTATACTACAAAGCTACTGTAATAAAATTAGCATGGTACTAGAATAAAAACAGACCTGAAGATCAATGGAATAGATTAGAAGACACAACTACAACTAAAAACACACTCAGCCACCTTATCTTTGATAAACACAGCCACTGGAAGAAAGATAGTCTCTTTGATAAATGGTTCTGGAAAAATTGGCTCTCCATATGCCAAAAACTAAAGCTAGACCCATGCCTGTCATCATGTACTAAACTAAAGTGTAAATGGATCAAAGATCTAAAAATTAAAACAGAAACACTAAATCTGTTGGAAGACAGAGTAGGTAGAAATCTTAAATATATAGGGGTAGGTAGAGAATTAATGAACAAGAAGCAAACTGCACATGAAATATTCATAGAATCAATAACTGGGATCACGTCCTATTAAAAAGTTTTTGGTGTCAAAAGAAATCTCCAGCATAGTGAAAAGAAAACCCACAAATTGGGAAAAAAAAATCTTAATGAACTGTCCCTCAGATAAAGGACTTCTGTCCAGAACATATAAAGAATTAAAAAAATTAGATCCCCAAAATTCAAAGACCCAATCCAAAAATGAGCATCTGAGATGAATACACAGTTCTCAGATGAAGAAATAAAAATGTCAAATATATACATGAAAAAATGTTCAGCATCATTGGTCATTAGAGAAATACAAATTAAGACAAGCACTGAGGTCCCAACTCACTACAGAAAGAATAGCCAGGATAAAGAACACCACCAACAACAAATGCTGAGAGGCTGTGGGGAAAAGGAACTCTTCTGCACTGTCAGTGGGAGTATAGACTGGTGCAACCACTGTAGAGGTCAGTCTGGAGATTCCTCAAAAAGCTGGGATTGGAAGTCCCATTTGACCCAGTTATTCCACTTTTGGGCATATTACCAGAATAACTGAAAACATCAGACCACAGTGATATATGTGCACCCATGTTTATAGCAGCACAATTTGTAATAACCAGATCTTGGAAACAACCTAAATGCCCATCAATGAGGAATGGATAAAAAAGATGTGATATTTTTATACAATGTAGTACTACTCAGCTAAAAAGAATGATCACATTCAGCTATTTATATGTAAATGGATGCAACTGGAGACCATACTCATAAGTGAAATAAATCAAACTCACATGTGTAAATGCCATATAGCCTCCCTACTATAAGAAATGGTAAGAGTACATAAGATACAAAAATTTCAATAAATATAGTGAAAGAATAAGAATCTGCTTAAAGGGGAAAAATAATGTCTTAGGGAATATGAGGAAAAAGAAAAAGCAAGGGAAATGAAAAATATCTAAAATTATATAAACACACTTAAGATAGCTAAGATGATTGTACTACAAATTCTATAAGCTTTTGGAACAAAATAGTTAACATTCATAAGATTGGAACAATTGTGCATATTAGTGTATGGTGATCTGAGGAACTCTTGAAGATCATTATGTAAAATAACAACCTTACTTATGTTCCTACCACCTAGTTTTGAAGGCCTATATTGTCAGTGATTTGGGCTCTTTACTATTTTATTTATTTGTCTTTTTTTGTTCCATGTCTTTCTAGAAAGTTGTTTTGTTTTTCCCTCTAATACAGAAAGGACTCATATAAGCATAGAACTTCTCCTAAACAGTTTATGAAAATTGATTATATAATGCATGATGAAATGAACAGCTACTTTGAAGAAAAAGAGACACTAAGGTACCCAGTGCTGATTCCATAGCGTTATGATGTAAAATGCAGAAATACTATTATTCTTTGTTCAGAGTGATTTTAGCCTGTTTTTTATTGTTTAATTTCAACATACATGAAGGTATGGGCAGCTATTTTGAAGAGAACGAGAGACATGACAGCCATTGTTGACTTCCCTATTGTCTGGTTTTGAAGACCTAAAATGCCTTCATCATCCTGTTCTGATCAGTTTAATACTCTTTTGTTTTGTATGAATCCATTGTGTGTGAAGGTATGGGGACAACTATTTAGAAGAAAACAAGAGACAATATGATAGATAGTGAAGATCTCCTATTGTCTTGCTTTGAAATCTGTGTCTCTTACATTGTTTTCTTCTGATCTGTTTTGTTCTGTTTTGTTATGGTTAATTTTACCCTTTATAAAATAAAATTTAAAAAATAAAAAAAATTTAAAAAACAATCAATGCTAATATTCAGAGGAAAAAAGATAATTCAAATCTGCTTGACACAATTAGAGGAGAAATGAAAGTAAGTAGCAACTTAGAAATTCTATCAGTAAGATAAATGGTTTAAGCAAAGATCAATTAAGAACTAGGTAAAGTGCTTAATGTTCTGAATAAGTGTCTGGGAATACGCTAAAAGATAAAATAAAGCTATGAGAATAACCAGGAAAAGCCAATATTCTGGCAAAGATAAGCAAGTCAATATTTACAAAAGCTTAATAGTTAATGCTGGTTACAGAGTATGTAATTGCACAATGAAATCTAATATCTCTTAATACATTTTTCTCACTTCTCATTTCTATTAATACAGGTTAAAGAGAAGTGAGCCACACACTCAGGGAAAAGCAAGAGCATCTTTGGATGTGTAATGGGAAGGAAGGTCACACATATGTAGCCCAAATAATAGTTTGAACTATATTTTTTAGAAATCTAAGATACAAAATGTCAACAGTTGGAAATATATAGAAAATACACTTATAAAAATGATTTCTATCAGATATTAAAAATTAGTTATAACAATTTACTATACAAAATATCATTCATTAATTTATCATGTGCTAAATATGAACAAACATCCTTATTTTGAGCATGTCAACATATGTGTGCAAACACATTTTTAAGTATTATACATATGCCAACTTTTCCAAGTACCTGATAAACTTTTAGCAACTGATACCATGTAGGATAAAGTGCTTTGGAGAAGATGCAATGCATTATATTGCAAACTGCTTTAATTTTTTTGTCCTTTATTATTTAAGCTAAGGGTTTGGTTGTTCATAGTCATCATCTCAAGGTACAATATGATCATTACCTGAGCAAAATGACTATAATTTTTGCTTCATCTATTACATTTAATTCTCATAACCTAATCTCGTTTAATACTCCCTGCAAAGAGTTATTAAATGTTTTTGATCATATGTGTTTCTCTAAACTGTATATGATGGTTTTGTGGACACAAAACCCATAGCTATGAAGAAATAGAACTGTACTATCATCCTAGAAAGTTAAATCATGATCATTTCAAGTTAATTCCACTCCCTCCAAAATAACTAACATATTGTATCAATCTCTATTATTTTCCTGATCTACATTTTCATCTAAGTCAAGTAATGTATTAATGTACTTTATTCCACCTAGTTTCCATCAGTTGGTATATCGTTGATATTTAAATGTGTTGTGGTTGTAGTACTATTTTTCCTTTAAATTTATGAGATATAATCTGCTTTAACATTATATTCTGTTCTATCAATAATTCCATTAGGTTCCGTTTGCTTATTCCTTTTCTTTTTGGTGTATCTTGGATCTTTCTGGATTTGGGACAGTATGAGTATGTCAATTACAAAAATTGTTATGAGTTTTATTTGGGGCAATATTATTTCACTGTCTCCTAGATAAGTATTTATAAGAGGTATTTGCTGAGTCATCAAGTAGGTATACATTTGGTATTATAAATAATCACAAATATTTTGATTTTGTAACATTTTTCATTCCAAAAGGAAAATATGAAAATTATCCTTACTCTCTATTTTTACTAATTTTTTATTTAAAGAGAAAAAAACATGTAAAGGGTAGAGATAATACAGCATTTCCAAAAAAAAGATAAACAGTAAGAAATCACTAGTTGATAAACTACACACTGTCCTCTTAGAAATAGTAGTTCAAGTAACAAACTTAAAGCATACAAAGTAGATATTCAAGCAGTGAGACTGTAAACAGCTTTGCATGCATAAGTCTCTACATGTATTTCTAGCCTTTCTGTATTAGAGGAGAAAACAAAACATAGCAAGACAAAACAAAGCATATTCCTATAAAAACATGAAATCAAAAAGTCATATAAAACCACAGTACAAGGTAATCTACAATGATTACTGTGTTGTTTCTTATTATCTTCAATAGAATTGTCTACATCATTAGGCATAACTGAATATAGCAGTATAATTGAATAAAGCCATACCTAACAATATTAGTAAAAATAAAACATTGTAGACAGTATAAAACTCCAAAGGCAGGTAATAATCAAACTAGAGTGGATATTCTTGTGAATCTTGGCATCTTCAGTGCAATTGCCTATACTCTCAGACTTGATACTATCAATCATAACAGCTTTGAATAAAATCTATCAAAACAGAACAGTGATCTAACAAACCAGATTCAATTATGATCAGTCATGGTAAAACAGTGTAGGTTATACAGAGCTTTAGATTAAGTTAATAGGAAATTAAGGATGATTACCATGCTATATCCTGTCATTTTTGGAATAACTGTCTGTGCTTTCAAATCTAGTACAGGTAGAATGACTGGAACAGAATATAATACATCTAAGCAGAATAGTGCGAGTAATGTGGGTTTTAAATCCTGGTACACTATTAGCAATATAGTGTATCAAGGCCATCTATGTTACACATTCTAGCCATCCTTCTCTGCCTCATTTCTTCTATGCTATTTTTCTGCCCTTCTTGGTCTGCTTTTCTCCTTATTCTACTGCCTGCCCACTCATTGAGGGCTTTCTGCCACTGTTCCTAAAATCCTGGTATTTTTTTTCTCTCTCTCTTGAATGTCATTCTCTGTAGGGTTGAATTGGTGGTCACATGTTCCCCCAGTTCCTCTTTATCATGGAAGCATCTTGTTTCTCCATTGCTTTCCAGTGACAGTTTCTTGTTTCTCCATTGCTTTCCAGTGACAGCTTTGCAGGGTACATCAATCTGGGTTGGAGGTTATTTTCTTTCAGGGCTTGGAATACTTCACTCCAAGTTCTTCTTGATCTGATGGTCTGTGTTGAGAAGTCTGCCATGATCTTGATGGGCTTACCTTTACAGGTAATCTGTTTCTTTTCCCTGACAGCTTTTAATATTCTGTTTTTATATTGAATCTCTAGTATCTTGATTATTATATGTCTGGGTGTAGATCTGTTTTGGTTGTAGGTGGCTGGAGTTTTGTATGCCTCACATAACCGAATGTCATTTTCTTTTCCCGTGCTGGGTAAGTTTTCCTTAATTATTTCTGTGAATAGCCTTTGTAATTCACCTGTTTGTATTCCTGCTTCTTTGTTCACATTTCTTATTCTTAAATTATAGATTTTCTTGCCATCTTCTAGCCTTTGTATTGCTATTGCCTGTTTCCTTGTTGTTTTTAAGAGATCTTTCCTTTCATGATCACACATTGCAAACTTGTCTTCAAGTTTTGATAGTCTATCCTTAGCTTCTTTTAAGGAGTTTTGCCAGCTTTCAATGGAGTTTTTAATTTCCTGGCAATCTCTTTGAATCTGCTTCATGTATTCTATATTTTCTTTGTATTCTTTATTAAATGTTTCTCTCTTTTTTGTGTGTTCCTCCCTTCTTCCATCTATGTCTTCCTGAGAGATGCTTAGCGTTTCTTTTATTACTCTACTCATATCTTGCTTTTCCTGATTTAATATTTCAGTTTTGAGCTCGTCTACAAGGTCCTGAAGATATCTCTTAATGTCTATCAAAGCCACATCTGATGTTGCATGTTTGCTATCCTCAGTCTCCCTTGTTTTTCCCTTTCCTGGATCAGTGCTATCAGGGTTTTGGGCTGGTGGCCTCCTCTTGCCTCTCTCTCCTGTCATGGTCCCAGCCTCCTCCACACAGGTGTACAGTAGAGGTCCCAGCCCCCTTCCGTCTACCACAGTTCCTCCAAAGAATGCTGGCAAAGGACCTCCATCCTCTCCTGCCTGCTCTTGTCAGTGAGGTATAAGCAGGGGCTGCGTATACTGGCCCCTCCCCACTGGGCCAGCCAAACTTCAGGGGCCTTCACCAGGTTAGTTCATGTTAGGCACAGGGAATTGATTTGGGATGGCTCATTGGGTCCCAGCCAGGGGCATGGCCCAGTCCAAGCAAATCCCACAAATCTGCTCTGGGGAGGGAGCAACCAACTGAAGTCACTGTCACCCCCAGTTCAGGCTCCTCCTGCCCAATTCCAACATGTCACCCGTTTGGTTGTGCCCTTCCCATGGGGGGTTCTCAATCCCAGCACTGACCATAGATTAATGAAGGTCCCTTTGCCAGCTCTGCTCTCTGTTGGGCTCACCAACCCCCGATTTCAGCATAGTTGTGGCTCCTTTGAGTGGCAGTGAGAACGAGTTTGGGCAGCTCTGCCGGCCAGTGCAAATTTATGAATTCAGGTCAGCACAAACTTCATGGGTTGCAGTGAAAATGCCTTGTCTGGTAATTTTAGCTGTTGCAATTGTAGCCCCAAGACTGCATGTTTGACAAGCTTTTTTATGTTTTCATTTTTTCCTGTGTCATAAAGATTCATCTCCCTCTGTCTGGATCTCTCCAAGATGTTTTATTCTGGCATATAAGTTATTTCTCCTGGGAGGCTTTGTATTTTGTTGCTTACCGATTGGCCAACTTTAGCTCCTCTCATATTTTTACCAATATTTTGTATTATCAAAAATTACCTTTTAATTTTAAATATTCTAAATTATTTTGAAATGATGTGTTCATTTAACTTTAAAACACATGAAAATATTTCTAATGTTTTAATGTACTTCCTATTTAATTCAAGTCTATACTTTCTTAATTCATTAATATTATGTAAGTCTTGTTTCTTTGTGTTTTGTTTTTTTTTTTTCATGCCTGGTAATCTTTGAATGACTATAAGACAATGAATATCCCCTGGTTGGTTGCCATATTTTTTTAATCTTATAAATATTAGGGAGTTATTTCTTGAAATGTAGTTTAAGTTATTTGAAAACTACTTGATCTATTTGGGAAATATGTTTATGGTTTCCTGGTGAGTCTAAAGTAGTGCTCGTTGTGGGGTTTACTGCTACCTACTACTCAGATAAGATTTTCCCAGTAATCTCTGTGAATTATGAGTTTTGAGCCTAACTGTTGAAAACAGGCATTATTCCCCAGTGTTTTGTGAGGGTTAGACACTAATCACTCTAATAATTTCTGAAGGTTTGCTTGCCAAATCTGGTTCTCCTTTCTCTAATGTGTGTGCTGATCATGCTGAGGTGAATACTTGAAATGGACTGTCCAGAAAAATGAGGTTCTCTCTGGGAACAGCTCCTACTCTTTGCATAGCATTTGAGACTGTTTCTTTTTGTCCCCTAATGATCACAGAGAAACAATAAACTATCCATTTTATAATCAAAGCACAAGCAAATAAAGTTTCCTCACTCTGCATATTGACAATATGTAAACTCCCCTCTTTAAGCTGTTTTTCCTTATCCAAAACAATGACTTTCAAACTCTTACTAGCTCTTTGGTTTTTTGTGCATGTATATGTTGTGTTTTGTTTTGTGTTTTGCTATTCTAATCTTAGTTCAAGAGAGCTAGTCACTTTCTTCTATGTTACTTTGAGGCATTTATAAGGATGACACATAGAAAGGAGATGGCAATGCATCCTAATTTGTCAGCATGTCATAAATCAAAAGTTTGGCAAACTGCTTTTAATGACACAAATATATTCACATATAGTACTCTCCCACATTAACTTTGGGTAAAATTCTTATTGCCCATAAATAATCAATCCTAAAGACACATGAAAAATTGCTAATTTTTCTTTTCTAATTTTCTGTTTAACTCAAGTTCAATAACTGTAGTCACTTTTATTTCTAAACAAAAACTTTGTTATAATCTGGGATATATAAGATTTATGGGTGTTAAGTTAAAGACAATGCCTTTTTTAATGTTCTAGTAAAAAGTTCATTTTCTACAATGTAAGGTAAACTAAGATACCAGAGATTCATTTCCACAGACAGGGTAACATTTTGAAGATTCTTTCATATCTATAAAGTCATAAATATTATTTTAAAATCATCCCTTAATTGTAGGATTACACCAATTTAGCTGTATATTTAGTTGCAGAAAACACTATTAAAACTAGAGATCTTTGGAATGTTTTTCCAGATACTTATTCCAAATTTCTATGAAACATTATTTTTATAGATCTTTCTGAGTATCTTTACTGTAATTTTTCTGAGAAAAATATTGTATATTTCAAAGTTTTTACAGCCTTTAGATTTACTTAGCATCTTTGCTTTAAAGAATTTAAGTAGCCTTCCTTTTATAGTTCTAACTCAAAAAAAAACTTACTAATAAATAAATGCAATGAGATACATTCCATTTTTTCTTTTTACATCCTATTTAGACTTTTGAACTTTTCATACACCAAAACTCTGTCTGGCTGTCTCTTTGGTTTTAAATCAAGTTCCTCAGAGAACTTGATGCTGCTCTGAGGAGGACTTGAGAGCACTCACAGTTATATTACTTACTGAACTGCACTCCAGTGTCCTGATGGGACAAAACACTAGTAAGTACACCATAAATTCTCATAAAGAAATAACTCCAGCAATAAACCCTACTTAGTAGTAAAAAAGAAGAGGATAACAGGGCAAACTAAGGAAGCATCATCACAGTATAACACATTAGGTGACATTTTTACAGCAATGTGTAAAAATGACTTTCTCAAAAACTGATAGGGATTGAGAGCCATTTTCTTCCATGAGTATAAAGCAATCCTGTTATCATTAATATCTTTTGTAGTTCTAAGGAAAGTTGTTTTTGAAGAGCACTCTAATTCTGTTCTAATATGAATGTAAATATTTTGAATCAAAATCTACTGTACAGAGAAAATGAGTGATAATAAAACTGATTAGTGGGTAATTAACTAAGCTATTAATTAAATTCATTTGTAAAATTATTTATTAATATCATGTAACATTCTGATTTACATGATTATGTGCATATATTTAATATAATTAAATTAAAATAAAATTTAAGTGTATGTAACTAAAGCAAGATAGGAAAAGTGAATACTTTATGCAAATTTCATTAAATGGAACAAAAGACAAAATAATTCTTTTATGGAATAATTGTCTTGATGAGGAAAACACATATATGATGAAAATTTTAAATATATTTGTTTTCAATTAAACTGGAGAGAGTTAAGAAATGGCAGAGTTAAGAAATAGCAAAGAAATTGCAAAGAACTTGAGAAGAAAAATAAATGCATAAACTCCAGATTTTATTTTGAGGATTTTTTAGATTTCTGATTAATTTTGAGACAGATTTCCTCTCCCCTTGGTACTCTGTGGTCTAAGAATAACCAAAAAAAAAAAAAACCAAAAAAACAGTTTTCAGTGTGTCATGGTTAGTCTAATAAGATATGCCTGATAAATCTGGCAAGCCAAAGAACCATAATTTAAGTCAAATACTACATAAAAAGCAAATCCATTATTCACAAGGAAAATTATACCAATTTTAAACTTGAATTAGGTGGCAGAAAATAAAATCTCCCATGAGAAGGTATAGCCACAAACTAAATATCAATATCCTACAGATATTTCCTCATATGTATACTATCCATGTAAGCAGAAGTAAATACATCAAGCAGAAATTTTAATTTAAAGTATGCTTAGGTTTGTAATACTGCCTGATGACTGACAGATGAAAGTATAATCATTTGTGGAGAAGTACAGCACTGACTCAGCAACCAAAACATTTCACACAGAAAGTTCAAGTATAAAAATAATTCAAAAACATCACCATAGTGAGAAGGAAAACTAATGACATGAACATAAAGAATGTAAATATCAGAATTATCAGACTATTTAACGTACCTAAATAAAATAAAGAAAACCAGGAACGGAAGCCTACAGGAACCAACTGAACAAAAAAAAATAACTGAGTTTCTATAATGGTGACTTGAAATTAGTATTTAAAATAAAGATTATAGTAGCAAACCATGCAGGGCCCAGGAAGAAAGAAGCCAGATTACCCTTTCCATGAATCAGCAGAACCATGCTGGGTCTGGGAGAAGTACATCAAGAAGCCAGCTCGCCCTTCCCATAAGCCACACAAACCCTGTGGGGCCCATGAAGAGAGAAACCAGATTGTCCTCCCCAGGAGCTGACTGGTGTGTGGGCTGAGAGTCAAGAACTACCCCCAACCCGGTAAGCTACTAGCTGGTTCAAAGAACAGGCTGAGATGATAGCAACTGAGATACAAAAACAACTAAATGCTTGTATTGTTTGATTGAGTTAGCAAGCCTAAGGCCAGTAGTCAGAGCATCCGCTAGAAGGATAGCAGTATGCATTGTGGCAACTATGGGGGATTTCCTTCTGTCTTGTTTTTGAAATCCAATATTGTTCTGTTTTGTTCTGATCTTTTGTTTTGTTTTATTCAATGCTCTGCTTTGATCAGTTTTGAATGGACAACTAGTGGTAGCCATTGTTGATTTCTTATTATCTTGCTTCAAGGTTCTTTCACTGCTTTCCGTTGATTGGCTTTACTCTGTTTTGTTTTGTTTTGGTTTTTGGTTTTATTCTCTTTAAAATAAAAAATAAAATAAAGGTTATAAACTAAAATGAAGTAGTGTATAACTCATAATAAAGATTGTTATTTTAAAAGATGTTTAACAGTAAGAATATTTTTTAAAATTGAAATTAACCTTTAAAAGATGGACTCCCAGTTTCTAGTGTGAGATGTAATGAGCTTAAAAGTCCTTATTCCTTCCCACTACATATAAAGCTTAAAACTGAAAAGCAACAACTTGTCAGAGAAACTTACTTTAGGCCATGCTAATATAGAAAAATCTGAAGCGTAAATGATGTATTACTGTAGCTTAAATGTGAAAAATCTGAGAATTAAAAAACTCTAGAGACCAAGTTAAAAGGCATACTTAGTTTTTCTTGTTTTTTTTTTTATGGACTACATAGCACTTGTATTGGTATAATTTGTGATAGATAATAATTACATTCATTGAGGAATTCACACATATACATATCAGTTATTCCTTTTACTTCTCCTATACTTCCTCTCCCTCCTGCTTCTCCCTGTTCCAGATCCTTTTCCCATTTCCACAAAATCTACCTTTATATCTCATATCATCTGTCTTTTATTTTCCCATTTAAATTTAATATTTTGAGTTTCTCATATAAAAGGAATCATGTGACATTTAACCCTCTGCATCTGATTTATTTCACTTAGCATCATGGTCACAAGATGCATCCATTTTCCTGAAAAGACTCAAATCTATCCTTTTTAGGGCTAGGTAGTATTCCATTGTGTATTTATTCCATTCTTCATGTATATATTCATCTGTTGATGGGCATATAGGCCAGTTCTAAGATTAATCTGTGTGGGAGAACTTGTTGCCAATAGACCTACCATGGAGTAAATGACAGTAATGATATAGGGGTTATTTTGCTATTAGATGGTATTCACACTACCTTTGAAGCAGTAGAATGTTAATTGAAAGTAGATTTAAATGAATTGTAAATGTCTATTGCAAACTCTACAATAGGCACTAAAAAAATGTTTTTCAAAAGAACCACAAAGCCAGGAGTGGTGACACATACTTCTACGCCTAGCACTTTGGAGGCTGAGGAAGGAGAACTGCCATGAATTTGAGGCCTGCCTGGGCTACATAGTGAGTTCAAGAGCAGCCTAAACTACATAGTGAGATCCTGTCTCAAAAAGCCAGATAGAGAGAGAGAGAGAGCATGCTAAAGAGATAAATGGCATCATATCAATATGTTCGATTAAAACACAAAAGTCAGAAGAAGTGTGTAAGTAAAAAGTTTGGAATAAAAGACAAGGGCAATAATTAGAAAATAGTAATAAATAAGGTAGATATTCATTCCAAAATATCAATAATGACTTTGAATATCAATGTTCTAAATATATCATTTAAAAGACAGATTTCTTTAGAGTGGATCAAGCAGTAAGACCCAGCTATATGTTATCTACAGGATACATATTTCAGTATGTTGATGGAGAGATGTTACAGTTTATGTCTGGATGTCCCCCAAGAGCTTCATGCTCTCATAGGCAGGGGTTTGGCAAAGCAATTGGATAATGGGAATTTATAGATGACTTTCTTGCTGTTAGGAAGCATGATCAGGTTGAAAGAAGTGGGTCACTTTAAAAATAGAAAAAAAAATAGAAAATAGAAAAAAATAGAAAGAATCAGTGAATCAATAAGTAGATTGTTTGAACTGTTAAACCTAATAGACAGATACCCAAATCTTACCAAAATAAGGAATGAAAAGACCCAAATCCATGAAATTAAAAATGAAAAATGTGAAATCACAAAGGATTCTCCCAAACTCCAAAAGATTATTCATAACTACTTTGAGAACCTGTACCCTAAGAAAATGATAAATTCAGAGAAAATGGATAAATTCCTAGAAATATATGAATTAATAAGCCAAACCAAGAAGTTATAAAAATCATGAATAAGCCAGTGGAATTGAAAAAATAATAATAATACACTGCCATCTAAAGGAAGCCCAATTCCTGATGGATTCCCTGCTCCATTCTACAAGAACCATATAGAATATTTAATGTCAGCACTATTCAAACTCTGTAATGAAATATAAAATGAAACCATAACTGCAAAGTCACTCCTGGAATCAAGCAGAAAGCTGATGCCAAACCAGAGAAGGATCCAACTAAAAAAGAAAGCTACAGGTCAATCTTGTTAATGAACGCAGATACAAAAATTCTCAATAAGTTACTGGTAAACAGAATGCAGCAAATCATCAAAGTTATCATATATCATAACAAGTAGGATTCATCCCAGGTATGCAGACATAGTTAAACTTATACAAATCAATAAATGAAATACATCACATTGACAGAAACAAGGACAAAAATCACATGATCATCTAAATATATGCAGAAAAAAGCATTTGACAAAGTCCCACATCCATTCATGATAAATAAAAATTGAAGAAAGTAAGAATAAAAGTTCTTTATCTCAAACTGATAAAATCCATCTATGACAAATCATCATACTTATAGGAAAGAAGCTAAGAGGTCTTTCTCTAAAATCAGGAGCAAGACTTGGATGTCTTCCATCACCACTTCTCTTCAATACAGTTCTTGAAATGTTAGCTAAGCAGTAAGACAAGAGAAAAAATAGAATGGTTATTATTAGGGAAGAAAGAAGTTAAATTATCATTATTTGCTGATGACATTATCCTCTACATAGAAGACCCAAGAAACTCCATCAAAATACTCCTAGACTAATATCAAAATCCAGTAGCATAGCAAGATACAAATTCAACTCTCAAAAATAAATATCATTCCTGTACGTGAATGACAAAATCACTGAAAGGCAAATTAGGGAAATAATACCCTTTACAATCACACCATGAAAAATGAAATACTTAATAATTAACCTCACCAAGCAAGTGAAAAGCCTGTACAATGGAAGTTACATTATCTTGAAAAAGGAGATTGAAGAGGATATCAGAAAATGGAAAGATATCCTCTAATCCTGGATAGGCAGAACCAGTATAGTCGAAAGAGATATATTTCCAAAACTGTTATATAGATTTAATGCAATCCCAATAAAATATCAGTAATATTCCTAAAGAACTGGAGAAAGCCATCCTAAAACTCATACAAAACCAGGAAAAACATAGAACAGCAAAATCAGTTCATGTCAAGAATGACAAGTAGGAGGCATCACAATCCCAGACTTCAAGCTATACTATAAAACTAAAGCACTAAAAATATCATGGTGTTGGAAAAAAAAATTCATGGCTTATGGAACAAAATAGAAGACAAAAAGAACTCCAAACACACTCAGTTATGTTATATTTTACAAAGGGGCCCAATCCTTTCACTGGAGGAAATATAGCTCTTAAAGACAAAAGTGTAAGGTCAGGGGTTTACTCAGCAGCATAACCACCTGCCCTGCAAGTGCACGCTCATGAGTTCAATCCCTGGTACCAAAATAAGTAAATAAAATAAGTTTTTAAAAAAAGACAGAAGTGTAGGCAAAAACTTTCTGAAAAAACCCGAGTTACACATGAAATAATACTGGGAGTCAAAATGAGATCAGACCAAACTAAAACCTGCACATCAATCAAAAGCATCAACACAGTAAAGAGACAACCTATGGGATAGGAAAAACTCTTGCCAGCTACTCCTCAGAAAAAGGATTAATATCTAGAATACATAAAGAACTCAAAAAAAATTAGATCTCTCCAAATTTAAAGACCCAATTAAAAAATAAGCAACTGAGAAGAATGAACATTTCTCAGATGAAGAAATACAAACAGCCAATAAATACATGAAAAATATTCAACATTTCTGATCATGTGGGAAATGCAAATTAAAGCAATACTGAGATTCCATATCATTCCAGAATGAATGGCTACTATCAAGAAAAGAACCAATAACAAATGCTGGTGAGACTGTGGGGAGAAAGGAACCTTTCCTAGTTGTTGATAGGGCTGTAAGTTGATACAACTACTATGGTAATTACTATAGAGATTTCACACACACAAAAAAAAAAACCCAAAAGTATAAATTTCATTTGACCCAGCTACTCCCCTTCTAAGTATCTTCTCAAAAGTGTTTAAGGCATCCAATACCCCAGTGATGTATACATATACATCTTTGTAATAGCATAATTCATAATAGCTAAATCTTTGAAAGAGTCTATATGTTCATTAACAAAGGAATGGATCAAAAACTAGTATTTATGTACAATATAGTACTTCTCTGACATAAAAGGGATAATCTTGAGCCATTTTCAAGAAAATGGTTGTACCTTTAGACCACCTTAGTTAAATGAAGTAATTCAGACACACAAGCTTCAATATCACATGGTTTTCTCATAAGAAAAACTATATATAAGTAAATGCAATAGACACATGTGTGTATGTGTAAAGTACAAAATAAATGATAGAAATAGGAAAAAAAGAAAAAGAAAAAAGTTACCATAATCCAATGCAGACAATATATCTAAAAGTGTGCCTCGACTTAGTACAGTTATCTTACATGTTTTTGTGCTTTGGCTTATTAGTCTGGTTTTCAACCTGCAGATATGATAATTAACTTTATAAGATCTTAGATGACAAAAGAATTCAATGCTGGATTTTAAAAATAAAGGATGGAGTGAAGGGGAAAAAACAATTGAAAAGTGTTATGTACCTGCCCCAATTCCCTATAGTGAATGTAATCACTATACAATACAAATAGGTACTAGTAAAAGTCACAAAATATAAAAAATAAAAATAAGAAAGATGTGGGTCGTTGGGGACATGGCCTGGAGGGTTTACGTCCCTCCCCAGCTTCTCCCTACTCACTCTACTCTCCCTCTGCCATACCTTGTGCATTTCTTTCCTATCCCTTCTGCCACATGGCTCTGTTACTTATAGACAGTAAACATGAGCCAAAATAAAACTCTATTAGCTATGACTGTCAGATATCATCTCAACAATGAAGAAAGTGACTGAGAAAAAAGATCTGTCATGCTAATATTAACCAAAAGAAACAAAGATTAGCTATGTTAATTTCAGACATAGGAGATTTAAAATGTACCAAGGATAAAGAGGGTGCAATAGTTTTTGTGTGCTGATGCAACAGAATACCAAAAACCAGGGGATACATAATAAATGGAAATGTATTGGCTGACAGTTCTGGATGCTGAAAATATTGATTAATTTTAATGTATCATTATTGGCAAAGGCCTTTATTGCTCCATTGTCACATGGTAGAAGGGTAAAGAGGGAGGGAAAAAACAAGTTGGGGGAACTGACTTTCATGACAACAAACCCTTTTCCAGGGAGGGTGAAGCCCTTGAGACCTAAACGTCTGCTGGAGGGCCTGTTTCTCAGCATTTTCATAATGGCACTTAAATTTCAGGACTAGTTTTAGAGTAGACAAATGGGCAATATCAGTAGAGCATTATGTAATGACAAGAAGGTCAGTGTTCTAAGATAACAGCAATCCTTTACATGTGTGCACCTAATGACAGGGCATGAGAATACATGAAGCAAAAATTTTTAAAGTTCCAAAAGAAATAGATGAATCCACTATTATTTTTGAAGGTTTTATTACTTTTGAACATCCATTATCATTATTTTTAATACTGTTTACTTGTACATCTTTGTAATTAAAATTTGAGTAATGCCTCTTTTAGCCATCACCTTGCAAATTTTCAGCTTTCAAATCTTAACACAATTCTTGCAAGGTGGTTGGACTTCACTCCACTATTCTACTAATGAAGGTAGGATGTGTCTTGGAGCAGACCATTCAGTTATTGTAGGGGATAGTAATTGGAAACAGTGTAGTCCACAAGCAGATAATTTGAGAAATCACACCCTAGTGTCCTGGAAATTATTGAATCAAAGAAGCATCAAAAGTTACACAGGCTCATAATGTGGGTTTCAGAGGAGTCTATGAGGAGGTGATAAAGAGGTAGGGAGAAACATCAGTGGGAGAGCAGTGCAGAGCAAGCATGGCACCCACCTTTATTCTCATTTGTACTCAAGAGGAAAAAGGCATCAGTTTTTAGATTTCCAGGGACACAGTGGTATCAGTAGACAACCTAGATTCAATCTGTGCAAGATGATGTAAAAAACATTTGGAGAAGATGTTTAAGATACATGCCATTTGGCTAATTACTAACCATGAGTTCCAGAGAACATGGGGAAGAATTTAAGAGATTAGAGCACTGTGGGAGATGTGATAAGCACTACACAGACACAAAGTTTTGGTGATAGGGATGGTAAAGAAGAGGGAAGTCTTAAAAGTCTCTTAAGGTTTAATTTAAATAAGCATGAATTTCAGGGTAGAATGATAGTCCGGGGAATCTCTTGGGTAGATACAATGATTCATTCTGATTATTATATCCTTCTGGAGACTTACCAGGCTCTGAAACAGGGCAAGTTAGTTTATGCCTTTGAACTTTTACATGAGCGTTCCTGTCCACCAAGAAAGATCTTACCACACCCTCACATTCACCATCCCAGAAGGGGAATCCCTCATCCATCTTTTTAGATTAGTCTTTTATCATTTTCTCCAGCTTATCCTAGTATTTATTTTCTCCAGAATAATTATCAAAGAAGCCATTACTGCTTTGTATGCTAAATTGTTTTTGTCTTTCATGAGACTATAAGCTCCGGGATGGGGGATAAAAAACTTTTTGTTTACTAACATACTATCAGCATTTAGTACAATCCATGCACAGCATACAACAGGTACCAAAAAGTGCTTGTTCATGAATTCATAATTAAAAATGAAATGACCAGCAAATTTTCAACTTTGTAAATGGTTTAAGTCAATATCAGGATTACAGAATGACAAGTATGCTGTATGGAAGAAAAGGGAGTCCTGCTGGGGTCAAATTAAACTTTCTTAGTCTGTCTAGCATCTAGATTGGTAACAAAGATCTAGAATTTAAAAGAATATTTGAAAAAATAAATTTGTGTCTTAAAGTCACTAATCTGTTTATGAAGTTACAGATGTAGGAAAACATGATGAACTAAAAATACATTATAAGAAACAAGAAGCTAAGAGATTCAGAATAAGAATATAAATTTCTGAGGAAAGTAAAATATAGAGATAGAAATGTAATCATAGCAAAACAATACATAGTTTCAAGAAGAAAGAATTAAAGGAAATAGATGAGAGCAAGAGATAGCTGGAAAATGTCTGCTGGGTTTTATATTTAGCAGAGAGTAGTAATTTAATGTCATAGCACCAAAATTCTGATTTTAGAGATTTGTTTGTGAAATAAACAGGTCACAAAATAAGAAGGTAAATAAAACATCTCTTTCAAGATGACAGATTATATAGTGAATAAGAAAATCAAAGTACTTTCAGAAAGGCTCTCAAAAACAAAGATACTTTTTCTTTAATTTGTTTTTAGAGGTAATGTATTTGTACATATTTATCAGCTAAGGGAAAGAGACACTGGAGAAGAAAGCATTAAAATATAAAATAAATAGGGGAAGAAAAATTGAAGGGTTATTATCTGAGACCTCAAGGAAGTATTGAATGATTAATCACAAATGTAGGAGGCATTAGATGTTAGGTAGGAGACAAAGCATGTCCCATTAAACAGGGACTCTCATTGGTGGCCAGAATTTTTAAAGTATTATTAAAATTTAAAAGAATTTATACGAGAAAGAAAAAAAAAACTTAGAACAGACAAGTAACTAATTCCTCAAAAACCATGAAGTCACTGGAGATAATTTACTTACAATAATAAAATAATACAAAAATATTTTCTTGTATTATGTTCTCTAACAGTGTTCTGCACGTTGAGTGGGGATAGTAAGTTCAGAGTTGAAAGGGTTAATCTTGGATTGCAAGTGTGTTAAGTAGACATAGTAGAATAGTTTGAGACAAAAATATTAAACAATATCATGAACATACAGTTGGTAAAAGAACTAGTGTAATTTAATATGTAGTAAAAAATGAAGGATTAAAGAATATTATACAACAAACATATCTGAGAGGTTACAGGCCAGTTTTGAACTTGTCAATATTAAAACATCTATTACGTGTCCACGACAAATCCATATTTGGATAGATGAAGCTGACATAAAGAGAGAATCATGGAGTGGGTGTATAGACGAGGAATTCATCAGCATTATTACTATGAAAGTAGATGAAAGTGCTGTGATCATGTACCAATAAACAGGGGGAAGAAAAGAGAACAACAGGCTGGAATGGAACCCTAAAGCACCCACAAGCTGGGCAGATGTGAGAAAATGTGGGAGAAGATGTAGGAGATGTGAGAAGATATAGGAGAGTGATATGTGGAATTCCAGACAGACCCTAACATTCCTGCTTCTGGGCATTCACACCCTAAATAATCCCCCTATTTTGACTGTAGGTAGGATTTGTAAATATGACCCCATCTCCTCCAGTAGGTTACATTATATGGCCAAAGTGAATGAATTAGCAGGCTTAGTTTTAAGTCTCTAATCAGATTTACACTTAATCAGAAATGAGATCATTTTGTGTGGGCCTGATCTAATCAAGCAAGCCCTTCAAAAGGATGTCATTCAGATATTATGTATATCTTCCATGGCCTTTATTCTGTACTTTTAATGTACATATTTCTGTCTTGTGTGATTTGTATATTTCACTGGTTTAAAAAAAAACATTAAGAGGCTTATGCCAATGGAAGATAGAATATAAAATAAAATGTTACTTGTAAAAAAAAAAAAAAGGAAGTCATCTCTGAAGGGAGATATTGAAGAAAAGATTCTGTGAGTGAAAAACTCTTCTGTTAACCTTGAAGAACCAACAGCCATCTTTTGAGGGGGCTTGGAAAGAGCCACAGAGAAAAGACCCAAAAATAACTTTAAGAGGAGGAATAATCCCAACACAGGCAAAGTACAGTGGCCTCAGACATAGAGGCAAGGAGTGACGTTGGACACCATAAATGATCCTGTAAGTGGAGTCTTTCCCGGTAAACCCCAGTGGAGAAAGTGCCTCAGTCCACACTTTGACTTCAGTCTGTGAGACCCAAAGCTGCTTTTTCTCCTACAGAAACTGCAAGATAATACACTGGTGTTATTGTAAACCACAATCTTCATAGTGTCTTGTTACACAACATTGGGAAAGTAACACAGGGAGTAATCATGAATAATGAGCAAAATTTGTTCTGGAAATCAAACGATGAAGAAGTTTAACTGTCACGTGTTATTGACAAAGACAGTGCAGTGAGGCCTGAGTACTGGTTACTGGATTTACACAGAGAGAAATTACAAAATTAAAGTAAGATTCAAGAAGAAACTCACAAAAGTATTATCAGAGACAAAAGTATGATGTTACTCAATTTTTCCAATATAAAATGGAAATAAAACTCAATTTTTCCAATATAAAATGCATAGCACAGGGGAAACATATATTCATATACAGATATTTCCATATTTTTGGAGGGTGGAATTTCTGACCAAAAGTAAATATGATACTTTGGGCTGCCTGATTATTTCCAAAAGGATTATCACGTCTTTGATTCCATTCATATTATGAATAATTAAAAGGATTCTCTGCTTTTGCAGCATTTCCAAAGTTGCATAAAAATTGTTACAACATCTGACCATTAAATTTCCATTTTCACTATTGTTAATACTTTGTGTATTTTATCCCAGTGCATAAACAGACACAGACATGCACATACATACCTGACTTTAAATTTCTCCCATCTTTATCAACGTTAAGTGTCCTATAGGTAGCACAGAAAAATATCTTGCAGAGAAAGTAAAAAAATCAAGCTACATAATGATGTAATATTTCATATGCTATATTCAATTAACAGAACACATAGCATAAGCAAGTTTCACACACACAAAATAAACCACAAGCATCATTCAAAATGGATTCATTACACAGAGACCAACAATAAATTGCATTGCTATAATTAAAGAAATGTGTCATTCTGTGGTTGCTCACTGGTCTGATACTGACGTAATAATAGTTTATCATCATGCTTGGAAAATAATGCAAAGGGGAGCTAATAACTCTAGCACTATTCTTTAGCTGATTGTGCTTGAAGATTGGTAAAAGTGTAGAGATACTGATTTTATACTCTAACAATCATCCCTTAAACAGCATTTCAATGTCATTACAACCCCAGGAAAAAAGAGCAAGTACAAGTTTAATGCTCTGTATACCCATTTGTTCAGCACTAGAGGTAACAATTTCTGATAATGTGCCTACTTTTATAGTGCAGTCATTTGAGTTTTCAGCTTTGTCAGAATAGCTCTTTGGGATTTTTTCTTGTTGTTGTTACAAAATGGCCATACCAATGAGTTTTGGAATGGATGTGCATTAATGTGAATCTACACTGGAAAAACAAACACAGTGTATCCACAGGAGTCTGATGTTTAATCAAACTGAGAAGCAAATGGTATCTCAATTCTGAGAACTGTTTCTCACATCAAATTGTGTACCCTTGAAAATAAAGCCATTTTGGCAAATCTCTTTCTGCAAATCAGTAACATACAAGCTTTATCTTCCCAGCATAAGAGGTATAAACAACACTCTTACATGAATTTCCAGGCTATTAAGAGGAGCCACCAGTAAAAATGTATTTGTGCTCAGGTGAACATTCCCTATTTTCTTAGTCTACAACCCATTATGAAAAGAGGAAGTCAGTGCCAGTAGCACAATAAATACTTCTGAATAGAGATTACACAAAATAAGCTCTTACATTTATTTTTTTTAATTTTTGTCATATCACCTTGAAAGGACATGATACACTTCCCGTGTTGCTGTTGGCTGGTACAGGGAAGTGCTCTGTCACCCATTAAGTTAGCATTATATTGAGTAAAAAAGCATTTTTTTCTTTCTCTTGTTTAAATTGTGAGACTGATTGGGATGGTTAATTTTGATTGTCAGCTTGATTGGCTTGACATATAATGAGATTAGCAAAGCACACTTCTGGGCATGTCTGGGTAGGACAGGGACATCACCTTGGGACCGTCCCTGGTCCCTGGCCCTTTCCTCTCAGGTTTTTCCCTTCCCATTAGCTTCTTGGCCTCTATAAAGTGAGCAGGTTTTTTCTGCCATGTCATTCTACTGTGATGTTTCTGCCTTGAAAAGAGTAGATTTACTCAACTACAGTCCAAAACCTGTAAGGCATATTAACAAGCTAGACATTTCCTAGTTAGCACTCACACTGTAGTCCATACTATAGGTTTTTTTCTAAAGGAAAGCTGTTTTATTCATAAGCCCTTTCAACTGATTGAATGAGGCCCATTCAAGTTAATCTAGAATGAGTAAAGAAGTTGACTTTTAACACTGAATTTTTTTTTTTTTTTTTTTTGGTACTGGGATCAAATTCACGACCTTGTGCTTGCCTAGGAGGCACTTATGCCACTGAGCTAAATTCCTGGCCCAACGTTAAATTTTCAATTCTAGATATTCTATTATTAAAGAATCTATAGTCAACTTTTTCACCTCGGCGAACAAACTGACATTATAACTTACTTTCATCTTACTAGTAAGACTATGCAATTAGTTTTAAAAAAATCCAATACTCATAAAATTTCGGTGATTTTCCTGCCATGTGCTCTATAGGCATACAAATTGACTTCCAAGGTATTTCAGATAATTGGCTCGGCATACATTTTTTTTTTTGGCATTGCTTTGTTTTTGTCACCAGTTTTCAAGTCTGCAATATCTGTGTCTGCTATTTGCACATGACTACTGGGTCAGTGTATCAGGTTTTAGCATCTCTTAAGGCTGTCCGATTTCCAGATAGTGTACTGAAGGTAGTACTGCTTCAAACATTACATTGCACCTTCTAGAAGAATCTTAAACTAACACTTTCAATCTTAATTCAAATAGATGTATTTTTGATATGTCTCAACAAGCCTAAGAATGTATATCAACCCCCTGAGCTGAGGCTTCAGGGGCATAGACAATTTCTCTCTTGTGACACTTAAAATTTTTAACAGCAGCTCATGATTCAAAACATCTGCTCCAGTTTCCACCCTAGAAAAGGAGAGCAAGCTTTATTACTCCTTTTGAATGCAGGACTCAAAGTTTCCTACTTCAGTTTCATTCACATCTCATTGGGCACCTTTAATCATATGACCATACTTAGCTACCAAGGAGGCAAATAAAGTCATGCAAGCCACATCAAGAAGTATATTATTGTGAGAAGTGAATAGATTTTAAAGAAACCTAGAAGTTTGTATCACATATATAAATTATGTGTGTAAAAAAATGATGACTACTTCCAAGGATAAATTGGTAAACATAAGCAAAAAGATCTAAACAAAAGAAAGAAAAGTCTTCAAGAGTACTTGAAAATTAAATCTACCTAGTGACCCAAAACAGGAACATTTAAACAGTAACCATACAGACAACTCTATCAAATTTAAAATACTCTTAAAAAAACATAATACCTGTGCTCATAAAGATTTTAATGAGATGTACATTCATATAATCTGTTGGTATATGTGTAAACTGGGGCAAGCTAGAAAAGAAAGGTAGTTTTTTTTGTTTCAGGAATGTTAACACACAGAAATTTCATGTCTAGAAATAGATTTTAAGTCCATAATGATAAATAAGATGAAGAATTTTCATAAGAGAATGCTCACTACACTTGTATCTACAGTAACAAAAATTTAAAATCTAAATGTCTAAGAAAAGAGATAAAGATAATGATAATAGACATGCAAATCAGGATACTGAGTCAGTTGCTAAAACTCATGCTTCTTAAATATTTATAGGATATGACATTCTTTTGAGTGACTGGACTCAAATAGTGATGATTACATTTTGCATAGAAATACTCAAATATGTTAATAATATTAGTCCCAGAATAGGATTATAAAGCAAATTACATTTTAGTAAAATTTGGATTTCTATGCTATTTAAGTATTCATTGAAGATTCATTTACTTCAATGAATCTAAAAATCATTGACTATACAGTCAAAATTGTTTAGATTATAATTATAATTTTCCTCAAATATTCAAAACTGTAACACTCAGCAGGTAGAATAATTCATGGTCAAGTCTTCATTTTCTCCATTTATAATTGACCTTCAATAGGTACTTGTTGGTTGATGTTTTGTCTGAACAACTCTTTCACTGCACTACTTTTTAATTTATTTTCTTGATACATATTTTAAACATGATCTTCATATTAAAGAAAATACCATATTTATCTTATGATTTCTTTGGTTGGTATATTTTGTTACACAATCCAAAATCCTGCCAATAGATGTAATCATCCTCTTTGAGCTCAAATAGGCAAAAATCTATATTTTGCTTTGCTGATTTTTCTTAAGAAAAGGAATGGTATCTCCAATTTTATTTTTGCCAACTAAAGAAAAACTAAAGAAAAAAATGTCCAAATGTATATAAAAAAAAATTGCCACAGAATGGCAATGGTTTAAATTCCCTAATTGAGTTAGTTGCTATTCAGAGTGCTTAGTAGTCAGTAGGCTATTGGGTGCTCACATTAATTCCTTGAAACAAGTATTATTATTAGTTTCATTTTACAGAAGGGATGATACCTGAGGCACAGAGAGTTTGCATACTTTGCAAGGATTGCTCAGCTACAAGTTGTGGAGCTAGGGCTCAAAGCTAGACAACTTTACTCTAGGGCTGGGTCACCTGGATATAGAAAATGCTGTGTTCACATTAAGAACAATCTAGAATTGTCCAAAGTTTTCAACAACTTAGCCTGTGCTAACAAAAGAAAGCTACATCTTCCTGTATTATAACTAAATAAAATAAATTCTTTATATGTTGATGTAGTCAGAGTCCCTAGTTTATACTTTTAGAAGATCTGCTGAGGTATATTTGATAACTTTGAAAAATCCAATAAAAGGAACGACAGAGAGAATATCAAATTCAGAACTGACATAGTCAGTCAGTGGAAAGAATAATAATAAAATATTTTATCACCTTGAATAACAAGCACTAAAAAACATCAAGGTGTGTTTGCGTGTGTGTGTGTGTGTGTGTGTGTGTGTGTGCATTGAGATGCTGAATATCTGTCCTTTGAAGTATCTTCAATTCATCATACAACTTAACATTCAGACCTAAAAAAATGCTCTAGGCAAAGAGTGTCCTTTCAATTGATCTGTTTGGTTATTTAGTACAGCACATTTTTCATGCATAGCCCAGTAATTTAGAATTAAAGGCATAGTATAAAAAGTACAATATTCACTGAAATGTTCATAAAATCATTCATCTGAACCACAGCAGCCTCTATGATTCTCAAAAACAGAGCATCGGGTTTACTGGAGCAATGAAGTAATTGCCCTTATATAAATGACATTGCATGAGGTGAGATAAATGTTCCTTCAGATTCTCGGAGGAATGTATCCTAAGCATGGGTCAGTACAGAGGAGCATGTGTGATTGCACACACCAGACACTGGTTAGACCAGTAATTTGAACCTTGGCTATTGTGCTCTGCAGTGCTCTGACCTAACTTTTGCACACAACTATTTTAGGTCTCCCTGACTTGACATTTTGCACATATATCTGATGATTTAGCCTTAGCTGCAATAAACCAATCTAAAAAATATTTTTTATCTTCAAGTGCCACAGTATCAAGCTCATGGAAGTCTTTACACTCCACTTATACACAATTTAGTGAAATTTAAATATATTTCACATCAAACTCAGTGATGACTTGAGTGAGAACCAATAAAGTAGCTTTGAAAGATGTAAGCTAACATAGTCTTAATTCCTGAGATGGTTCTAATGTTCCCAGGATCATTTCACTAATAGGCTCTGTTGTCCTAGGATCAATAAAACTTCTTGTTTCACAAAAACCAAAACTTATCTGAGACCCAGGAAAAAGCTGGCTCAAAAATATAGAAAAATATTCTTAAAATTATATAATTTCTAATGAAACACCATTATGTCTTCCTGTAAACTGTGACATAATTATTAGCTGTATATGAATTATATTTAATTTACTATGGAAATATGTTTTAATGAGTGATATATAAAGTGATATATAAAGGCTCAAAAGTTAGAAAAAAACTACTTATCTAAATCTATTCAAATTAATGGTAGTTTTTCATAGTTCTTTACTGGCATTTCCAGTTAAAGTTTATAAGATAATCATTTAATACAAATGACACAAATCAACAAGTCATGTTGAAGAGTTGAGTAGTCTGGATTAAAAATTAACTTCAAAACCTGATCCCTATCAGCAGTTAAAAAATAACAGGTATAATTAAATAAGTGTAGCTATAGAAATTTTGTGTCAAAACTAAAATACTTTTTAGATACCAAAACTTATGCTATGTGCATAGGTGAAAGAGATACCTTCTTTTATTAACAGCAGTCATTTTGGTTATTTTCATTATTTCCAGCCTTACCACCAAAATCACTTAGAGAAATGTTTTCAATTTCATATATCCAGGCTTCACACAACATTTTAAAATCAGAATCTCAGAGATAGACCCAGAAATTTATTTATAGTATTTTTTCAAATCACAGGTAGTTTTCACATGATGCCTCTACAAAACACAGATAGCCTAACAAGTTAAAATGGCCACATTTCACCATTTCACTGATGCCTTATCATCAAAATGAACTTCCATATGGCTGACTGTTTCGTTAACTGTGCAATATGTCAAATGCAGTGGTGTCTTAAAGTGCCATTTCTAGTTATGTTGCTGCCTTGTTTTAAATGGACTGTTTTTTCCAATAGCTTCAGCTGAAAATAGTAGCAGATGAGAAATATCAATTTCTTGCAGAGACTAAACCACTACCTAACCACCATTTTACTTCTGAATGCTGACAAGGTATATAAAGAGAGGCCATTTATCATTCCTGATATTTCAGATTAGGAGAGATGAATGCATTGCCTCCTTTCTGTACGACTAAAACCAAACAAACAAAAACCAAGTTAACTCACATAATTTCTAATGTAATGGAATTCTTAACAAGAAATCTTCAAAACAACAACAATAAATATATATATAATTTGAACAGAATGACTAAAGTCCATGCTCCCATATTCTACAATCTTAACAAAGATTTTTTTTGCTTAAAATCTACTGTTAAGAATTATTAATAACAAGTAAAAATAAACTTTCTCCAAATTCTAGCATCAAAATACAGATCTCCTGGACAAAAGCAAAACCAAGTAACCTGAGAGCATTGTTTTTTCACTAACAAACTGGCCCTTTCATCTATTCTTGTAAGTTAAAATGTATAAACATTAATGAAAATTTGTGTTAGTGTCCTAGAGCTCTTGTAACCAAGTACCACAAATTGGGTAGCTTAAAATAGAAACTGAATCCCTCAAAGCATTAGAAGCCTGTGCAAAATCAAGGCATCAGCTAGATTGGTTCTTTGTAAGCATCTAAGAGGAAATGCCTCTGACCTTGCTTCTGTTGGTTACCAGCAATCTTTGAGATTACCTGGGTTTTCAGATACACCACTGCAAATTTGACCTCCTTCTCACCTCGTGATCTTCTGTGTGTGTGTGTGTGTGTGTGTGTGTGTGTGTGTGTGTGTGTATCTGTGTCTGTGTCACACTGCCTTCCTCTAACACCATATTGGACACCATATTGGATTTGGAATGTGCACTATTCTATAACAGCTGTATACTACCTTAGTTACACCTGCAAAGGTCTTATCTCCATACAAGGTCATATTTATAGATCTGGGAGACCAGGACTTCAACATATCCCTTGGGGGAACACAATTCAAGTGAAAACACATTCTTTTATTTTATAGGTTTTAAAAAGAAAAGAAAAAGAACTAGTTAACTTTGCATTTGGGTAAATTAACATTCTGCTCACTTTCCTAAGTTTAGCCACAACCATGCTAGGTGACACTCAGTGAATTCCTTAGGCTTCTTCAGCCTCAGTTTACTAATTTGTAGAAGTCTATCTCATCGACTTTTGATGAGAATTAAATATTTGATTTATATAACATACAATAATATATGTTAAGTATCACAGAATACTAAAAATGTATTGAGGTCTTACATTGAGTCTGAAACTAATATTTTTTTAAAAAATAAATAAAACTGTTAAAAATTTGAATGTCAAATTCATGGCACCTGAGACAGATGTGAATATTGAGACAAGCACCGTATCTCCTCAAACTAAAGAACTGCTGCATTGTTTTGTACTTTGGGAACTGTAAAATTACCAGAATTTTTCCTTTTAGTTCTCAGTGCTGTAAATGTTAATAAATCATAGTCAGAGGTATAACTTATTTTAAGATTTTCCTTGGAAATCAAGAAGCAATCAGATATTTGATATTTATCTTATTTCAACCTTTATTCTTCCTTTCTAATACACACATATAAAAAATTTATATATATATATATATATATGTAGTTTCTGCCTTTCCAACTTCATTATATTCTATTTTTAATTTAATATCCTTATTTCTGAATGTTTTCTTTCAATATTGAATTTTCTACAGGTACAAGAAAGCCCGAAGCATCCTTGGCCATAAATTCAGTCATCTTTGATGGAAGTAGCCAGAAACAAAAATTTGACAGATGCTTATTGAACCAATGCTCTTTCACCTGGAAGGTTTTTAAATTTGGTAACTGCAAGTGGGGCATGCATAGCTCTGCCAGCTTTACTTATCCACATAAGTCTACCACATGGAATAAAATGTCCCTAACTTCATTGATGAAAATTAGAGCTAAGTCAAGTAACTCACCTCAGATTTCACTCTGCCAGTAGCTATTTAACTATTAATCATTACTGTCATTGTTATGAATGTATTGTATAGTATTAACATAAAATAAAATGGGAAAATTCTATTAACCAATTGAAGAATTTTTTTATTATTTTAGACCTTTAGTATTTATTTATATTATGAATGTTTTTATCAATAAATCCTGCCTTAAATTTCAACTACAGACTTCTTTAAATATATATAATTATTTTATTATGTGAGTATATTTCATACATTTGTAAATGCAATGGGGGTTATTCATGCCAAAGAAAGGAGAGGTTTATTGCCAAAAATTCTGCTGTGTCATAAACTAAAATATAAAATTTAACATCACTGTTAAATTACTATGAAAAGTGATAAACTTTATTACCTAATACAATGATTGATTTAAAAAAAACTATGCAAAACTTCTGCCTCAACTTCAGAAACCTCTTAATCAGTTTCACTTGTATCCTAAAAACACTTATAATCACTTCCATTTTTCAGATCATCAATTTGTTATACTTACAATATTTTCAAATTTTCTAATTTTCAACAAGAACATGCAACACATAAAGACCTTCCTTCCACATAGTAGAAGATGCACATTCTCTGTCTTAATAGAATTTTCCCTTTTTCATAAATGAAATAACCCCAAAATGTAATACCACAAAGTTAAAGCACTGATGAAAATTTTAATACATTCTCATGTTGTACAAATGCAATAATCTGACTCAGTATCATGAATTTTAAAAGATTCATTCATGTCAGATTTTGTGGATAATTAAAAATTCTATCCAAATAAATTAAGTGAATTAAAAGTCAGTTATTCAAATTCTATCAAAATATCAGATAGTCTGGTAGCTACTATTAGCTTCTTTAGTCATGTCAGACAGTAATAAAGAAGAAATGATACACAGAAACATACCTCTATCATTTTCACCTTCTTAAAAAAAGTTTTGTACATAAAGTAGTAAATTTTCATGGTTATAGAGAAGTCAACTTAATCAGTATTTCACGCCTTATTAAAACAACAAGAGGGTAAAAGTATTAGCTTTGTAACAGAGACACCTGACAAACACTATCTTAACCAATTGATCCAAGGCCATATCAACATTCTTAAGTCATGATGACATGTATTGATACAGTGTGAGGAGTGAAAATGGCCCTTTCTCTCTGTAGTCCTCCTTCAAATAACCATAAGGCAAACACCAAACAAATTCCAGTATTGAGCATCCTACAGAATATCTGACCAGTGTTACTCAAAATTGTCCACATCATCAAACACAAGAAATGTCAGAGGCTGTCCAGTCAAAAGAAGCCTAAAGAGGCATTAATTAAATGTAATGTGGTAACTTGGAGGTCATCTTGGAGGTCATCTTAGAGCGGAAAAAGAACATTAGCTAAAAACTGAAAGAAAAATTTCAATAAACTACTGCTATTACCTAATAATAATGCATAAATACTGTTCCATTAATTTTAATAAATGTACCATACTAATGTAAGATGCAGATAATAGACAAAAAATCTGAAAACTTTCTGTACTAACATCAATTTTAGAACTACTCTAAAAAATAAACCTTCAAAAAATTCTCAAATTAATTCACTTTAAAAAAAAGTGAATGCACAAAACCCGTTTACACTTGTTCATTGAACATTAGCTGTGAATAAGTTAGATCCCCTTAATCATTTGCAAAAACAGTATATTGATATTTTTATACATGCAAAGATTCTCCTTTCAAACAAACTAGCAATGAATACATGTTCGATTACATTCAGAAAAGGGGATTTAGCAAAATAAAAATCAAGGATTATCCAGGAAATCAAGATTGAAAGGTGAACATCATTATTAGTCTAGATTAGTAGTTTCTTACTACTAACCCATTTCTAATAATATATGGGCTCCTCAAGAATTATCCTTATTTCTCCTTTTATGCTAGTTGGGCTCAATATGACATCTCTCTTAAGAAGTCGCCAAAAACAAAAGCAACTGCCAATCATGTGATACTTAAAGGGGAGCAGATATCTATTTCTTCCAAACAAAAAGGCACTTGTCGAACTTACAATGTTGGATTGGGGGTGTAGCTCAGTTGTATACCACCTACCTAGCAGTCAAGACAGCCTAGGTCCAATGCCAGCACTACACACACTCACACACTCACACACACAAAATAGTAATAGTGTGTGCGTAAGAAAGGTGGTATTGGGCCAGGGATTTAGCTAGTGGCATATGTGCCTCCCTGGCAAATGCGAGGTTGTGAGTTCTATCCCCAGTCCTGCAAAAGAAAAAAAAAGTGGTATTAAGAACTGACACACTGCCTTTGGCTCCTCATCACTACCTTTCCTTCTTTCTTTCTCTCTTCTTTCTTTCTTTCCTTCTTTCTTCCTTAATTCTTTCCTTTTTCTTTAATTCTTTCTAAATTTTTTATTTACTTTTATTAATACATAAATGTTGTCCTTGTTTATGAAGTACACATGTTTCAGTGTCTGTATACTTTGTACACTATTCAAATCACAATGAACACACCTATCTCATCAAACATTTATTCTTTTGTCATGGTAAAGCATTCAAAATTCTTTTTTCTAAGTTTTTTAAAAATGTACAGTATATTACCAATATACATAGTTATTCTACCCTGATTTTATTCTTCCAATCTATCCATAACTTAAAATATCATTAATGAGCCTTTTCCTTTCTTTGAAATGCAAGGTTTTTTGGAGTGCATTAAAAGAAAATGCAAAATTTAGCTCAATGTATTTTCAGAGTGAATATTTCCATTAAACAAGCCCCTAGAAGCAGCATCACCAAATAACACATTCCCCCATAGGCCTCTTTCCAGAAAAAAATAGCTAACTGTAACTACTATCTCAAGTTTTAACAAAATCAGTTTTACTTGGATTTGAATGACACATTGCAATGTCAGGCTATTGTATGTATTTTTCTGTATATAGATCGTTTTACATAACATATTTTTCAGCTTCATTCATGCTATTATATTTTTAAATTTATGTCACTGAATCATACTCCACTGTATGATTATGTAGCAATTTATCCATCTACTGGGAATTTGGCTTGCCTCCAACTTAGGACTATTTTAAATAGTGTTGCTATGAATTTGCTTATAATTGTCCATTACCCTCATTTTGACCTTCCTGTACCTTCATGGTCTAACATCTCCAGGAATAAATGCCAACTCAATATTTTCTAAAATCATGGTTTGGTATGAAATCATTTTTAAGTCTCCAAAGATGGAGACCAATGCCTTTAAGAAAACACAAAGACCATACTTTTTCTCAATCTATCCAATAAGTGATGAGAAATTCCACTGAATACAGGCAAGCAAAGACAAAGGAAAGTGATATTGAAAATAGAAGTAGACTAGATTTCAGGCAGCAGAAAAAGCTTACCATCAATTAATGCCAATACAATATGAGTTTTCCATGTTACAGTATAATCTAAGAGACCAAGAGTCATAAGCAAAAATAAATTACTATTACTTGACATTTTACAAAGCTATTGCCACAAAATATTTTTAGACTAATAACAAACACATTTTTATGCTTATAAAGACCATTCTCAAAAGCAAAGGCAGGATTATTATATTATTCCATCGTGTTCTGTAAACCTGCCTCAATCTTTCCACTTGAGGGAGAATTTTGCTAATTACTAAATAGTGTGCTATATCTAATGGCAAAGAAAAATAGCCTTCAGAATCTCAAATTTGTTTCATCTAAATTTGTCAGTGAGTATTATTTGTAACTGTTAATGTTGAGTCTGTTTGTTAAGTCCATGTAGGAGTATGTGGGGAAATGTTCAAGTTCATGTAATTTTGTGCATCTTATATTAATCATTCTAATATCTTAGAAATTTTCAGAAAGATGAATTATAGAGTTTGAGATTTTGAAATGATTATTAAATGACCTCCACTCCACATAAATTTAGAAAACTCTTAGAAAAGAAAAGGAAACATTATTTTCAATAATTTTCTCTAGCAAAACTAAAGGAAAAGAAACGTAGTCAGGATCCCAGCTTTTTCTGAGTTATAGTAAAACTGACTACACGGTTTTTACTTATTTACAACACAAACTAAAGATTATAATCAAGGCAAGAGCTTTATTTTACAATGATATGTGAAAAAAACTCCCATTTTATGGAGAATTTAATATGACCTCAAAATTGCAGACCTCTGCAGTTTTAAATCCTCATAACAGGAACAATGGTAATAAATATAACAAATTCTCAAAATTCTCAGCTTTGAATCCTATCAGCTCCTGAGTAGGTGCCAAAGAGTAAGGACACAGAGGACATGCCCTGGCACAGGAACAGGTCCCAACACTAACAGTGACAGACCTCCAAATTCTTTTCTTTTGTCTTACCTTTGAGAGAGAATTGAATCAGATGAGTTGAGAAATCTTTTTCCCCCAGAGCACCTAAGGAGTACAGAGGTCCTACATCTCTATCACCTCTGTTGTACCCCAAAATAAAAGGAAAAAATCTAAAATAAAATAAACAAAGGACCTATGTCATTCCTAACCACTTTCGTTTTCCTCCAAATAGTTTCGGTTCCATAATGTCCATGCTTGAGACTTCTAACAGTTTGGGACAACAGTTGCATAACTAAGCACACAGAAAACAGTAAAAATAAATAAATAAATAAATAAATAAATAAATATAAAAAATAAAAATGTACCTAGATGATGTTAGATCTGAACAACAAATAATAAGTGAACCTAAGTAAACCATTAGGTTTCTCTGATCTTTTCATTTTGATAAAATAGGCACAAAAAGTGTACACAGCAGTCTGCAGATGGTAATACATCAAGTGAAGGACTGGCATACATTACATGACACAACAAGCCTTGGGAGATGCACAAAACAACAGAAGTCCCTGAAAAGTTTAAAACTAGGGACATTCTGACTCTCTGCAAATCTTTGGGGGATTGAGAACACTCAGATAGGCAATTTATTACTTTCTGCATTTACAGCACGATGGGATTTAGGGAATGCACATTGAACATGCTACTTCCGTAAAGTTGGCAAACACAGTAGGTCGGAGTATTTTCTTCACAATATTTCATTTTTGTGGTACTATTGAGATTGCACGTATGTGAATGCCACAGGAAAGATAGAAATTTCTGTATTGCATGTGTAATGATAAGCACTGCAGCTGAAGGGTCAGTGGTCACCGTTCTGATGAGTGGCCTTCCAGACCAAGCTTTTTGGAAGCAATGGCACGTGCCACTCTTGCCCAGAAGTAATGACTGAAAATGAGAAAGGATTTCCAGCTGGAGAGGTCAGAAAAGCAATAACACCTTATCACAGCTCTAACTCTCCAGTGCTCCAGTTGGCTGATTTGCATCTTAGTAGCAACTCCAGACAACTGATCCCGTTTTAATAAAAATACTTTTATTTAGGCAATGCATCAGGTTATACTAAGAAACTAGGAACCTTCCTCCTTGAAGAGTTTGCTACTTAAGGAAATTACAAGCAGTTACTGGGTACCTACAACAAGAAAAGAACGTTACCAAAGAAAAATAAATTTGTTACATCAAAATTTTACATATTAGAAAAACATGATTTATATAAACAGCAAACATAATGTAAATGTAGAAAACAAATTAAATACTAAGTATATGGAAGTGATAGCTTATGATGTAGACATTAAAATGATAACTGCAATTCTAGAGAAATAACACTGACAGAAGCATCTACCTACTGTTTCCCTCATCCCTACTGAAATAAACAAAAATAATATATGATAGAGAAATCCCAGGGATACTAAACACAGAATGAAGGTGACACTTTTCATGCTAGTCTTTGAAGAAGTGCCACTTGAAGTCCAAAGATGTAGTAAATTCTTTGAACACTCCGAGTTTAAAGGATGAATACAAGGAAGACAGGAAGTATATAAAACAGAAGCATTTCACAACCTTTTTGACAGCTGCTGTACTCAGAGGAACAGACAGCCAAAGGAAATAAAAGCAAGACCAATGGTCTTTCCCTTACAGAGTGGGAAGTACTACCAGGAAGGAAGCAAATAGCTTGCTTCCCACCTCTCTTGTTTTACTGGCAAAGAGGGCTAAGTAAAAAATGATATATAAAAGCCTAAAATTGCCAACGAAGCATCATTTCATACAGAAAATATAGTGAAATATGAACTGTTTATTTAGGATGCCCTTGTCTCAGTGACTAGATCATATGGTTAATAAGTCACTTTACGTCAATACTGTCTTTTAAAAGACACGTGGACAGCAGGAAGACACAAATGAAGTTTTTGACTATGTGGTAAATACCAAGCTCCACTGATATGCTAAGAAGATCTAACCTTAGACCTGAATAAGCATTCTAAAAGTTAAAGAAGGAAGAGAATATAGGATATAGTCTGGTTTTGATATTTACTAAGGAAACAGAAGTAAATGGTGACATATTATTAAGTTTACAGTAAAGTTCCATTAATGTGATGCATTTAAAATAGCAGAAAAAATAAAATACACTTAGCAAAATAGATTTGAATTAGGCAAAGAAAAAATATATAAAAATAAAATTTCCATGAATAAAAAACAGCATTATAGAATCAGAAACACATCAGAAGAGTTAAGCTAAAATGTAAAATTAACCAATTAAAGAACACTATCAGAATGCACAGAATATAAATAATATAGAGATGTTATTTATCCTCTATATATGTATATCCATAACTATATTTATCTATATCTCTTCTTTATATATGTATAGAGAACAAAACAGCTATTTAACTCACTGAAAAAGGTCATAAAATGTAATAGAAGCAACAAATAAATATATTTTTAAATTTTATTTAAAGAGAAGAAAACAAAACAGAAAAAGAGTAGAAATAATACATAATTTCAAAAAACATAAACAGTAAAAAATCACTAGTTGATAAATTACATATTGTCTTCTTAGAAATAGTTGTTCAAGTTACAAAAGTAAAGCATACAAAATGGACAAACAGCGAGACTGCAAACAGTTCTGTTCAATGATCCAACAAAAACTTAGTAATATGGTTATCAGTCCTACACACATAAATATACATGCAGTTATATCCTTTAGAGCACTTTCTCCCCCACCCCCATTTTTACAATAGCAATTACACATTTTGGGTTTTATTACTCCTATATTTCTTATTACTTTTTACACTAGAGATACAATGTGATATTTATAAATATGATTCTTATTTATTTCACTAATGAGGATAGTCTCAAGTTGTCTCCATTTGCCTATAAAGGCCTCAAGATCATCCTTTTTATAGCTGAGTAATATTCCATCATATAAAAATACCACATCTTTTTCATACACTCTGCAGTTGATGGGCATCTTGGTTACTTCTAAGATTTAGCTACTATAAATTGTGCAGCTATGAACATGATGCACATATGTCACTGTGATATGACCTTTTCAGTTTTTCTGGGAAAATATCCAGGAGGGAAATAGCTGTATTGAATGGAACTTCCAATCCTAGTCTTCTGAGAAGTCTCCATACTGATTTCCATAGTGGTTGCACCAGTCTACACTCCCACCAACAGTGGAGCAGTGTTCCTTTTTCCCCCCCACAGACTTACCAACATTTGTTATCAGTTGATTTCTTGATGGCCACTATTCTTTCCAAAGTGAGATGAAATCTCAACGCTGTTTTAATTTGTATTTCTTGAATGACCAGTGATGGTGAACATTTCTTCATGTATTTATTTGCCATTTGTATATCTTCCTCTGAGAACTGTGTGTTAATCTTCAGATGCCCATTTTTGGAGAGTGTCTTTGAATTGGGGGGCTTGAGGTTTTTCAATTCTTTATATGCTCTAGATATAAGTCCTTTGTCTGAGGGGTTGCTGGCTAAAATTCTTTCCCACTCTGTGGATTTTCTTTTCACTCTGTTGGTGATTTCTTTTGAAGTGTAGAAACTTTTCAATACTATGAAATCCCAGTTGTTGGTTCTTTGAAGTGTTTCCTATGCAGTTTGCATTTTGTTCATGAATTCTATGCCTACCCCTATGTCCCCAAGACTTCTGCCTAACTTCTGTCTTCCAGTAGATTTAGTGTTTCTGTTTTAATATTTAGGTCTTTGACCCATTTAGGCTTTAGTTTTGTGCATGGTGATAGGCATGATCTAGTTTTAGTCTTCAGCATATGGAAAGCCAATTTTTCCAACACCATTTATTAAAGAGGCTATCCTTCTTCCAGTGAACATGTTTAGCCCCTTTGTCAAATATCACATGGCTGAGTGTCTTTGTAGTTGTGCTTGCATCTTCTAATCTGTTCCACTGATCCTCAGGTCTATTTCTTTGCCAGTAATATGTATATTCATTCCAAAAAGTAAGGCTATAATTTGCATATCTAAAAAGACTTAAAAATTTCCAAAAATAAAATTAATGAATATAGAAAAGAATATTCTAAGTGATAAAAAACCTTTACCATACTTACTCTATTAAATCATATACCTATCTGTACAAAAAAATGAAAAACATTTCAAGCAGTCCTGGCTTATTATTTGTAATAATTACTCATAATAATAAGACAAAACAAGACTACAAATTTGTAAGGGATGAAATTTTACAAACTGCAAGTTCTTTAACAAAACAATAGTGAATGTTCTTCATACTAGGCGACAAGAATTTTTTAGGTATTCTCATAAAATAAACATATTTACTTTTTAATAAAAGCCATTTCAAGACATATTCTAAGTAACCATAAGACAAAAATAGCGAATAACATTAGATCAAAGTTATCTGTTAATGACATCTCCTTGTTTCTCTATGTATGAAACTAAGCCTAAATTGTTGTTGTAAAACCAATAAAATGCAAATTTCATAGTTATTGAATGATAAAATGCATGCTATAGAAATATAACTTCTTGAAACAGAAATATTTTACATTATGCATGGTAAAAGTAATATTTTATTCATAAATACCTCTTGCAAATTTCTAAGTATAAATACTACAGTTAAAAATAAAACAGAAGAACAAACAAAAAACAAAATGCATTAAAAAAAAGCAAATCCTAGAACTGTGGACCAGGGATTTTCCCCAGAATATTTGTATTATCCTTAGAGTAAAAGAGGTAATAGACAAGATGATTATGCTTAGGTTATACATTGAGGGCATCTTACTTTAAAATAATCTATTAATTTTATATTTATCAATAGGATATTTAAAGTAAAAACAGCAAGGCAAATAGACCTTCCACCCCTCTAAGAGTGTATGATTCTAAGGAAATGAGCCAATGAGAACAACCAATGTCTAATGTACTGACATCAAAAAAAAAAAAAAAGACCAAACACTCAAAAAGAAATTAAACAGTATGATGAGGTTGGGAACAGAGCTACGAAAGTGCATATTTCAGACACTGCAAAGAGAACCAACCTCAGGATTTTCCCATAAGAAACACAACTCCAGTTTTTGATGGGCCCAAAACAGATCATGAGAGTCAAATCTTTAGCAAGTTACACTACAGGATAGGGTCCAAATTATGAGACCTGGATCACAGGTGGAACAACCCAAGTATGGGAGATCAATGGTACTAGTATAGACTTTATTTTTTTCCATTGTCTCTAATGAGTACATATTATGTTTCTATTCAAGAAAAGAATGATAATTGTCAAATTGTGATAGTAGATAATAACACAGATATGTATGATGTATGTGATGTATGTGAAGTGAGTTATATAGTTGTACAAATTATATTTACAACTGTAAGGAATAAAACAAGCTTGGAAGAGAAAAAAATACATGATATAAACAGTGTGGTTATAATGGCTTATTTTTTCTTAATGTTTAGACATCTGTAATACAGTTATAGACTTAAATGATTTTAAATATTTACACATATTGGCATCTAAATATTATGTAATCAACATATATTATGACAATTGTGATTTAGGTGACATAATGGTATCACACTTTCCAGCCTCTAAATGTTATAGAATGACCCACAAATCTTAATACATGTTAAAAAGATTTTTTAAAAATATGATATGTCAGAACATAAAATAAACTTGGAGGCTTAAAATGGAAGTAATTTTCTGGACCCACTGTTTTTAGAAAGTAAAAGAGTTATCACTGAGTAATTGTTGGCATTCTTGAATTTTATAGTAACAAATTTACAGCTAATCATAAATGACAGAGTCATCAAAAGACTGGCTATGTTGCAACAAAAACAATCAAATGAATACAAGATATTTTAGATGTGGTTAAAAATTAGAGAGGAGGTGGGAGAAGACAAGATGGCCAATCAGTGAGCAACAAAATACAAAGCCTCCCGGGAGAAACAACTCATTTGCCAGAATAAAACACCCTGAAGAGACCCAGACAGAGGGAGATGGATCCTCTTGACACAGGAAGAAATTAAAACATAAAAAAAGCTCATCAAATACTTCAGGACTACAAGTGAAACAGCTAAAAATTACAGGACACAGTGTTTTCACTCCCAGTGACCTGCCAAGTTTGCAAAGGCCTGAATCCATGCTGACCAGCAGAGCCACCCAAACTCATTCCCGCCGCCACTCACAGGAAGCACAGCAGCGCTTAAGTTGGAGGTTGGTGAGCCCAACGGAGAGCGGAGCTGGCAAAGGGACCTTCATTAATCCACGATCAGTGCTGGGAATGAGAGCCCCCCTCCGCCACAGGAAGGGCACAACCAAATGGGTGACAGGTTGGAATCCGGCAGGAGGAGCCTGAACTGGGAGCAACAGTGACTCCACTTGGTTGCTCCCTCCCAAGAGCAGATTCATGGGATTTGCTTGGACTGGACCGCACCCCTGTCAGGGACCAAATGAGCCATCCCAAATTGATTCCCTGTGCCTAGCAAGCACTGACTGGGTGAAGGTCCCTGAAGTTTGGTTGACCCGGTGGGGAGGGGCAGGCATATGCAGCCTGCTTACACCTCAGTGACAAGAGCAGGCAGGAAAGGGTGGAGTTCCTTTGTCAGTGTGCTTCAGAGGAAACGTGGCCAACAGGGAAGGGGGCTGGGACCTGCACTGTAACCCATGTGGAGGAAGCCAGGGCCATGACAGGAGAGAGAGGCAGGAGGAGGCCCCCAGCCCAGAACCCTGAGAACCCTGATCCAGGAGAAGGAAAAACAAGGGAGACTGAGGGCAGCAAACACACAACATCAGACATGGCTTCAATGGACATTAAGAGATATCTTCAGGACCTTGTAGACAAGCTCAAAACTGAAATATTAAGTCAGGTAAAGCAGGATATGAGTAGAGTAATAAAAGAAATGCTCTCAGGAAGCATCTCTCAGGATGATACAGATAAAAGAAGGGAGGAACACAAAAAAGGAGAGAAACATTTGATAGAGAATATAAAGAAAATATAGAATGCATGAGGCAGATTCAAAGAGACTACCAGGAAATTAAAAACTCCATTGAAATCTGGCAAAATGCCTTAAAAGAAACTAAGGATAGACTATCAAGACTTGAAGACAAGTTTGCAATGTGTGATCATGAAAGGAAAGATCTCTTATAAATAACAAGGAAACAGGCAGTAACAATACAAACACTGGAAGATGACAAGAGAATCTACAATTTAAGAATAAGAAAGGTGAATGAAGAAGCAGGAATACGTACAGGCAAATTACAAAGGCTATTGATGGAAATAATTAAGGAAAACTTCCCAAGCATGGGAAAAGAAAATGACATTCGGTTATGTGAGGCATACAGAACTCCAGCCACCTACAACCAAAACAGAGCTACACCCAGACATATAATAATCAAGATACCAGAAATTCAATATAAAAACAGAATTATTAAAAGCTGTCAGAGAAAAGAAACAGATTATCTATAAAGGTAAGCCCATCAGGATCATGGCTGACTTCTTGACACAGACCATCAGATCAAGAAGAGCTTGGAATGAAGTCTTCCAAGCCCTAAGAGCAAAGAACCTCCAGCCCAGATTTATGTACCCTGCAAAACTGTCACTAGAAATTAATGGAGAAACAAGATGCTTCCATGACAAAGAGGAACTGGGGGAGTCTGTGACCACCAATCCAACACTACAGAGACTACTGAAGGACATTCTAGAGAGAGAAAAAAAAAATACCAGGATTTTAGGAACAGTGGCAGAAAGGCCTCAATGAGTGGGGCTGGCAGTAGAATGAAAAAGAAAACTAGACAAACAAAGGCAGAAAAATAGCATAGCAGAAATGAGGCAGAGAAGGATAACTAGAATCTCTAACATAGATGGTCTTGATACACTATATTATTAATAGTGCACCAGGATTTAAAACCCACATTACTCACACTACTCTGCTTAGATGTACTATACTCTGTTCCAGTCATCCTACCTGTACTAGATTTGAGGGCACAGACAGTAATCCCAAAAATAACTATAGTACAGTAATCATCCTTAATTTCCTATTAACTTAATCTAAAGCTCTGTAAAACCTACACTGTTTTACCATGACTGACTGTAATCAAATTTGGTTTGTTGGATCACTGTTTTGTGTTGATAGATTTTATTCAAAGCTGTTATGATTGATAGTATCAAGTCTGAGAGTATAGGCAACTGCACTTAAGATGACAAGATCCACTAGAATATCCACTATGGTTTGATTATTACCTGCTTTTGAAGTTTTATACTGTCTACAATGTTTTATTTTTACTAATATTGTTATGTACTGCTATATTCATTTATACTGCTATATTCAATTATGCCTGATGATATAGACATTCTATTGAAGATAATAAGAAACAACACAGTAATCATTGTAGATCACCTTGTACTGTGGTTTTATATGACTTTTTGTTTTCATGTTTTTATAGGAATTTGTTTTGTTTTGTCTTGCTAAGTTTCATTTTTCCCTCTAATACAGAAAGGATAGAAATACATGCAGAGATTCATGCATGCGTAGCTGTTTACACTCTCACTGTTTGACTATCTACGTTGTACGCTTTAATTTTGTAACTTGAATAACTATTTCTAAGAGGAAAATATGTAATTTGTCAACTAGTGATTTCTTAATATTTATCTTTTTTTTGAAGTCTGTATTATCTCTACCCTTTACATGTTTTTGTTTCTCTTTAAATTAAAAAAAGTTAAAAAATTAAAGAGGAATTTTTATAAACCTTTGGTGATTCTTACTAGCAAGAAAAGCCACAAGAACAGAAAACTTTAACTCCTGAAACTCTTGTTCTGAACATTTCAAGAACTCATTGTCAGAGAAATTGGACTTGATCCTGTTTTTTATTTAGAACAAGTTCTTATCACAGAGCTATCACTTTCAGGCATTCCAACCTCAGGCACACAATGAGCTGTGGTCTGACAGAAGCTATAATCAGAAGAAAAGCAACTGGTGATAAAGTATGAGGTGCCATAATTTTTGATATAAATCAATAGAGAAATTCCATCTCTATCCAGTAAATCATTTATAACTTTATTGTCTTACAGGAAATACAACCTATGTCAAAAGAAAGACAAAGTCAGAAAATGCTGCTACAATTTCTATGTTTTAACAGTTCTTGGGCAAACTTATTCCATCCTAGCATTTGAAAAGACCATCACTAATTCAAAACGCCTCACTTTAGCACTACTTTGAACACAAGGGTAGAATCCCAACTGCTAAATCCCCAGATTTCCCCTCCTCCACCAATTGCCCTCCACTGGATGAAGCTGTTTTACCCGCCCCCACATCCAGCCAGAGTCCTAGTTAATGGCTGAAGAATTCAAGAGTACAAGGACCCACCTTACCCTCCTGTAGCTTGTAATCACTCTCCAATCTCCCACACAAATTCCTCACCTCTGTGGATCAAACCAAGACCAGACCTCACCTGGCACCACAACCATCCTATGCTGAGCTCTACCTCCTTCCTTCCCTCTCTTCTCTTTCCTGCTTCCTTCTTTTAAAGTTTTTTCCTGAAAAGCGCTTCCTGAATAAATCACAGGCACCATAATTTTGTTTTAAGCTCTGCTTCTATGGGAAACCAACCTGAAACAGAACAAGAATGAGAATAAACATAATTTAAAATCAAATTAAATGTGAAGACAGGTTAAACAAAAATGATGGTCTATCAACATTCTAATTGAACTTCTTTAGACTTTTTCTAATAAGAATTTAACCCAGAATATATTGTTTATCTGTTATCTTTTAAAAAACCAGTAGCTGTTCGACAAATGAATGCTGACTTCCTGGGTTATGGGACAATTCTTAAGTCTATTGATAAGCATGGCCTAAGTGTTTGGGTTAATGTAAGGTTCAACTCCTGCCATATACTCAGACTTCATATTAGCTCCAATGACTCTCAGATTAGTGGTTGAATATACAATGTTCTCCCTGCCCCTCATACGTTTCTATCCTTCACAAAATAGAAAGGTAAGACGTGTTCTGATTCCTGTCAGCTGTGCTGTATGGAACAGCTCCTCACCTCTCTGTGGCTACTAAGTCAATAAACATATTCGGGAGAACTTGTTTCAATTTGCTTCAGTTCCTGCTAAGGAGAGTTTTAATCTCCATTTCAATCACTGAGGAAAAAATATTTGAGAGCACCTGCTCTCTACAAGGGCTTGGGGAAAGAATAGTGAGCAAACAAAATCCTTAATATTTTTAATCCTGCTTACATTTTAACTGTGGTTCCTTGCCCCAAAACTCAGAAGATAAAATAAACTAGATTATAGCCCGGCAATGTGATATGATTTTCAGTAAAAAGAAATGAATTATGAAGCCATGAAGACATGGAGGAAACCTAAATGCCTATTACTGCATGAGAGAAACCAGGCTAAAAAAGGCTACATGTTATATGCTTTAAATGATGTGACATTCTGAAAAGGCACCAGGATGGAGACAGTAAAGAGGTTAAGTGTTTGCCAAGGGTTAGGAAGTGGGAGAAACAGGCAGAGCACAGGGGTATTTTAGAGAAATGAAACTAATCTATATGATGTTCTAACAGTTGATTCATATGTATTTGTCCAAATCCATGCATGAACTCAAATGCAAACAATGGCCTTTGGGTCATAATGACGTGTTACTGTGGGTTCATAGATTGTAACAAATGGAATACTCTTGTCAGAGATGTTGGAAATGAGGGAAGCTACACTCGTGGAGCCAAGGGTGCATAGGAAATTTCTGTATCTTCTACTCGGTTAACTGAAAACCTAAAACTACTTTTTCTTAGGAAAAAATTGTTTTAAAACTAAACTATATAAAAATTATGAATTACACTAGCGAAGCAATTTCCAAAATTAAGTGCATTTAACATGCATCACAATCTAGGCAAAGGAGCTTGGTAAGCATTGAAAAGTTTTAACACAATATACATTAATCAAGTACTTTAATATGTTCTTATTTTAATTTTACTTCAAAGACTCAAAAACACATTTGTATAAAGAAAGTAGAGCTTTCTCCAACAGGATGAGTTGAATCAATTCTCTGCTTATTAATGGCATTCTTTTTAAAGCAAATATTTGAAAAAAATTTCTTCCTGTAATATAGATAAAATATAAAAATTTTATCAGCATTTTATACCTATAAATTACTCTGTATCCATTTGAAAATAAAATGAGATATTCGTAACTGAAAAGTACAGACTATGATGTAATTCTTCAGGAGTGGTAAATTGAAAGACCTATCCTTTAAAAACAAATGCTACGTTACCTCAAATTCACATTGGCTCATTCTGTGCATACTGGTATTCCCTTGTGAGCACTGCAGCTGCCAGCTCAGACTTCATTTCGCCACCTATATCAAGAGTATGCATCCAACACACTACCGGGGTCATGGGCACATTAGCTTAAGGAGACAATAACTAAATCAAAGCAGGCATAACACACAGTCCCAGCCCCACAGATTATGAACACTACCTGATGATGAAATGTGAGGTGAAGGTCCCAGGAGTCCTAGCACAGAAGATAATAAATAAATGTCTGTGGAGTTCATGAGAAATAAAAACATATACACATTTTGTGAAAACTAGTATTTTGTTTCTTATAGCTCCCTTGCCTCAGAAATTTTTTTTCACAAAATTTTCTAAAATCATATCCCCAAAGATAATACAGTGTGAACTAGAAAACATACTAGAAATCATTTTGTAACTTTGCTACAGTTTTTTCAAAATCCCTTTTTTTTTTTTTTTTTTTTTTTTAATAGCTGGGATTGAACTCACAACTTTGCACTTGCCAGGCAGGCACTTATGCCACTGAGCTAAATCCCCGGCCCTCAATATTTTTTAATGATCACTAAAAGAAGATTCAGATTGATAGATCATATTTACCATAGCTGTAAAAATAAGCATTGTATAGTGAGGTGCAGTAGTGCCAACCTGCTATCCCAGCATTCTGGGAGGCTGAGGCAGGAGGATAAAAGTTCAAGCCCAGAAAGGGAAATTTAATGACTTAGCAAGAACCAGTTTCAAATAAAATATAAAAAAGTCATTGTGAAGATCCTGGTGTTTAATTCCTAGCATCAAAAATATGCTGTATAATATAGTGAAATGTAAAAGAATATACCTAATACAAGAATTTTCATGAACATGTAGTAATAATATTTTCTTATTAGCAGTTTTTGCCTAAGGACACAGGCAAAAAAAAAAATAGCTGTATCTGCTTTCTTTGCTAAACTTAATGTTCACTCTGCAAAATAGTACCATTGATTCTTTAACTGCTTATTTCCTTGGCTGTTCAAGGATCTCTCACTGTCTGCTTTGACCTTTTAGCAAAATATTGCTCAAATTTCTACCAGTTCAATTACTATTATCCTGACTTTTCATTCTCTCTCTCTCTATATATATATATATATATATAATATATATTTTTCATATATATATTATATTTTTTTCATATATATATTATATATATATTCTTCATATATTTTATATATATATATATATATATTTCATTAGGCTTTACATGGATCAAGAATTAAGTTTCTAAGATTTTTTCTTGAAATGTTTTTTGCTTTCACTTTGCCTATTTACCTACTATGAAAGTTAAATAATATATTTAATATACTTATAATTAACAATTTACTTTTAATGATTAAAATGTAAAATTTATTCTCATCAAATGTGCAGATTTCACAAAGCTGAAAAGCAGAATAATAAAACCAAAATTAAGTATCAATTTGAAAGGCAGGATCTCAAATTTAAAAGATGAATTCAAAGCCTTGGGTTAAGTAACTGCATTAAAATGGTATGAAATTAGACATAGCTAAAATTTTCAAAAAAAAAATTTAACTATGAATTCAATGGTACTAGCAGCAGGATGGTACAATTTAAACTAAATTCAATGTTTTCTGTGCTAAAAGAAGTCACATTAAATTACAGTCCTGCTTTACTATAACACTATCACTCTAGATATATTTTCTATGTAAATACCATTTTTCTAAAAATCAACTAATATGTTTTACAACCTTAATGCTCAATCAGCTTGACTCACTGAACTGTGCACTAGAACTACTGGAACTACTTAAGAGTCCAATAAATGTTCCACTGAGGAAACCAGAGAAGTCAAGCATAAGACTAAGAGAACAGTAAGAATGTAGAATCAATGAGATCAAAACAAAGACTTGAATAATACCAATATACCCATATACCGATGAAATACTCTCCATTATCTACTTGTCAGCAACTAAATGACAACATCAAGTCAGTAAATTAAGTACACAAATTCATAATTCACATGTAAGTAAGTGGATTTCTCTTCCACTATTGTACCAGAGTTATCATCAAAAGTATATGAATGTAATTATTTGCATAACTGTTAGTGATACATGAAATGTTTTGGTTAGCACACAAGTAGATCCTAATGACACATTTCAATATTATGTCATGGCTGCTGGTAGAACAATATCATATATATTTTCCTTCTTTTTGGAACATTATCATATCTACTCTACTTCTTTTTCGAAAGTTTGGCTTCTAGAATATGCTTTTCAGTTAGTCTGTTATTAATGATACATTTAAAATTCCAAAAAAATCTTTCTTCATTTCAAAACTCACATATTACTTCCAAAAAAAGGTCTTCCATCTTCTAAAAAGTATGTCAGGAATATTTTTGTTGTGTATGTTTGGTGTATACTGGACGGATGAAAGAATTATATAATTGCCATATTACATGTTTTAAAAGTATACTGCTTTGAAATATTATTACTCAAATGTGTGCTTTACCATAACTATATGAGAACTCTATAACATCTACTCAAAACTAAAAAAAGCCCTTATTTTTCTGTGATCACCAAGTTAGAACTGTATATTTATTCTTAACAAAATTAATCTCTCAAATTTTAATGATTACAAATCATTAAATTTTTGTCCATTTAGTATAATGTTGGCTGTTGGTTTGTCATTCTTTTACATTTCACTATATTATACAGCATATTTTTGGTGCTAGGATTAAACACCAGGGTCTTCACAATGACTTTTTTATATTATTTGAAACTGGTTCTTGCTAAGTCATTAAATTTCCCATTCTGAGCTTGAACTTTTATTCTCCTGCCTCAGCCTCCCAGAATGCTGGGATAGCAGGTTTCAACTATCACACGTCACTATACAATTCTTTTCACCCTGTTGGTGATTTCTTTTGAAGTACAAAAACTTCAATAATATGAGATCCTAGTTGTTGCTACTTTGAAGAGTTTCCCTTGTGGTTTGTGTTTTGCTCATGACTTCCCTGCCTACCACTATGTCCCCAAGACTTCTACCTACCTTGTCTTCCAGTAGGTTTAGTGTTTCTGTTTTAATATTTAGACCTTTGATCCATTTTGATTTAGTTTAGTGCATGGTGATAGGCATGGGTCTACTTTCAGTCTTTGGCATGTGGAGAGCCAATTTTTCCAACACCATTTAGTAAAGAGACTACTCTTCCAGTGAACATGTTTAGCTCTTTGTCAAATATCAAGTGGTTGAGTGTCTTTGTAGTTGTGCTTGCATCGTCTAATCTGTTCCATTGATCTTCAGGTCTATTTCTTTGCCAGTACCATGGTGACTTTATCACAGTAGCTTTATAGTATAGTTTCAAGTCAGGAATTGAGATATTCCTTGTCTTTTCCTTTGTTGCTCAGAATCACCTTTGCTATTTGAGGTTTCTTCTGTTTTCAGATGAATTTTAGGAGTGTTTTCTCTAGATCTGTAAGTTATGTTAATGGTTTTTTATTGGGATTGTATTGTTATACCAATCTGTATAACAGTTTTGGGAGTATGGCCACTTTCAAAATGTTGGTTCTTCCTAGCCAAAAGCAAGGAATATCCTTCAATTTTCTAATATCCTCTTCAATGTCCTTTTTTAGCGTAGTATAATTTTCAGCATATATGTCTGTTACATTCTTGGTTAGGTTGAATCCTAAGTATCTCATTTTTTAGATGCTATTGTGAAAGGTGATATTTCCATAATTTCTCTCAGTGAGTTTTTTGTTTGTGTATAGGAATGCTATTGATTTTTGAGCGCTGGCTTTGTATCCAGCTACACTGCTGAATTTGTTTATTACCTCTAGTAGTCTTTTAATGGAGTTTTGGGGTGTTCTATATAGAGTGTCATGTCATCTGCAAAAAGTGATAATTTAACTTCTTCCTTTCCTATCTCTATTCTTTTTATTTCTCCCTCTTGTCTGATTGCCCTGGTTGATATTTCCAAAACTATATTGAATAGAAGTGGTGATAGTGGACATCCTTGTCTTGTTCCTAATTTTAGAGTGAAAGTTTTCAGTTTTTCTCCATTTAGTATAATGTTGGCTGTTGGTTTGTCATAGATGGCCTTTTATGAAATTGAGGTAGACACCATGTATTCCAGTTTCTGAAGGATATTTATTATGAACATGTATTGGACTTTGTTGAAAGCTTTTTCTGCATCTATTGAGATGACCATAATTCACATCTGATCTCAAAGCCATTTAAATTCTAGCAAGTTCAAATTTTGTGGTGCCACTCTAGACTACTCTTCAAATTTTGTCTTATGCACCCAACAGTTAGCTCAAAATTACCACATGAATATCGACCAACCTTTCAAACTTAACATTTCTAAAACCAAACTCATCATTTTCCTCTCAAGCATGCTCCACTGGTAGCCTTCCCTGACTGAATTGATGACATGTCCCTTTTTCCAGCTGTTCAATTCAAAGTTCTATAATTACCTTTTGCACTTTTCTTTCTTTCCCACTCTAATTCATCTAGATATTCTATTGGTTCTGGTTTTCAAATATTTCTAGAATCCAATAAATTCTTGCCACTTATTACGACTATAAATCAGCAAACTCACTCATTTAAAACTTAACTCTTTTAGGTCTTCTGGCTTCTACACCATCCTCATTCTACACAGTGAATCTTGCACATGGAGGCCAGAGTAAATCTTTTAAAGCATAAGTTCAGTCATGTCACTTGTCATCTAAAAACCACAAAGTGACTCTTTGTTCACTTTTAGGAAATCAGAAGTCTTTACAAGACTTTATAAGTAGTGACTCCTACTTTATATTTCTGAAATCATCTCCACCACTCCCTCCCAATGCTTCTCAGCCACCAGCCTCCTTGCGGTGGAGACTGCCAGGTCTCACTGTCACAGTTTTGGTGCTTTAAGCCATTCTCTCTTACTGTAAAGTGCCTCTCTCACACATCCTTCAATAACTCACTCTTTTCAAGTCTTCTCAGGAAGTTTATGAAGATGAATTTTTCATGTCTCTTTTTTTTCTTTTACTTCTGTTGTAGTCAGGGGTTGTGAGGAGAACAATTAGAATCAGGACACAGAATTTATAATATTATTTACGATGGTGACCCAGAGTTTAATACAAGAAAGTGCAGGAAGTCTGTCTACAACACTAAAGACCCAGAATATTCAGCCAAGGGCCTAGATCCCATAGCAATGTCCTGCATGAGTCCAGATGAAAACCTAGAGCCCATAACAATGCCTCCCACATGTCCAACTGGAGGTCTAGAGCCCACGAGAAAGACTCATGACAGTCTGTTTTATGGATCCATGCTGGGAAGGTCCAAAGCTCAGTGGTGGAAGCTAGAAAGTCTATGCTAGTAGGGTGAAGGAGCTGTACTGGTAGATTGAGGGTTCTATACTGCAGCCAAGAAGTCACACTCATAATAAAGACCAGGGCTGTCCTGAAAAGTACCACAACCATCCTCAGTGACACAGAGGTCCCGAGCTCCTGCAAAGATAAGAACAGTTGAGTACATGCCAGAAAGCCAGCATGATGAGTTTGTCCTGGAGATTAAGCAGCACGTCTTCTGCTCCAGAGCCAGGAAGCAATACTTGATGTAAAGACCAGAGCCCCCCCAAAGTGAACCACAGCCACTCTCACCAACAAGGTCCTGAGCTCTTCCAATGACAATAGTCGAACTCACACTGGGGAAGCTAGTCATGAAGAGCTCCTCCAAGAGAACCAATGGCTCAAACAGCAACACTTAGAGAAACCCACAACACCTCCCTTCTCCTTCTCCATGTCTCTGTTTATGCTGGCAACTTTCCTCAGGTTGATGGATCATCTATGCTCAGCACCATGCTGATTTAATTCAGATGTCATTAAGTTGATCACCAGTTTTTAATCCATAACAACGTCCATATTTTATTTATTAATTTATTTATTTATTCATCTATAACATATCATTCTGTCAAACAAGAACAAGAGGACCTAGATTAGTTAAGGGCTTTCTGAATACTCTTACATTAAATGAATAATTTAAAAAATTAAAATACATGTTCAGTCTCTAAAACCAGAGGAAGGATGATGTCTTATGTCCCCACTTGAATACCCAAGCACTTCATTCTCTGTCTGAAATAAAAGTAAATCTTTTATTTTTATTTGCTACCATTATTTGCTATTCATGAATAAATATGGTTAACACTATCAAATATTCCTCCATTGAAATATAAATTGTGGACTCAAATTGAGCATTTCATTATCTACTAACAAAGGGAAACACTGGAATGTAAAGCAGTGAATAATATTTGTACATAAAGCATTATAAATGGTCAAATTGAATTCTTCCCAGTATTTTCTTATTTATTCTTTCTGATCTGTTATTGTTCTGTATAGCTCAGATTCCCATCAGTTCATACCAGTTTTGCTGTAAATCTTTCCTTCTCTCCCTGGGTACTTCAAGGTTTCCTTCTTTTTAATTCATTTTTCAGATGATCTTCTTGAGGATTACATTTAGCTGTCAACACTTATGATTAGATACTTTCTCCCTGGCTTTAAAAGACCTCTAGTACTCAAACCCAAAATATGTGTTCAAACTTACTTCCGCTTAGCCCAATATCATTCACATGACAAATCAACTGCACCCCAGGCAGTTATTACAGTGTCTGTATCAACACCGTAAAAATAATGACAGTTCCTGTATGACCCATTGCTGTGGAGTCCTCTGCACCTGCCCATGAGTGCATTCACTTACCCAAATTTGACTTTCAGAACCTAATTCTTCTCCATCAAAAGGTCTCTCATTCTCCAAACTCTATTCAGCTATGTAAATGTGTCATTGTAAATTTTAGTTTTCATTCTTTTAGCTATACTTGCTTTATATTTTGTTATTTTTGCTTCTATAAGACTTATGTCCCTGAAAGTCTAAGAGCTACCATTTTTAAAAAAATTTTTAGAGCTACCATTTTTAATCCTTAAGAACTTGCCTGTTATGATAAAGTACTAAGAGATAGTTACCAAGTGTTAGGACATATACACTATATGCCAAGAGAAATTTACAAATGTTAAGATTTGTTTCTACCATCACTAATTTTGACAGCTAGTTTTTACTTGTCCACACATGTTCATATTGACAGCAAATTTGCCAATCTGAGCTTCTCCATTAATGTTACAGAATATATTTTCACAGTGTCACAGTATGATGCAATGTGTTATCCTCCTGACTGTTAAGAAATTACTGCTACTTTCAATAAGCTTATGTCTAGAAATAAAACAATAAAAATACTCATTAAAATTTTGTCAAATAATTTCTTTCATGTGTGCATAATTAAGAAACAAAATGAAATGTGTCACAGAAATGCTATTAAGACTTTTTATGAAAAATATTTTAATTTTACTAAAAGAATCAGAAAATTCACACCATAATTCAAGATATACTTTTAACATTCAACTATCACTTACCAGGTGATATTTGTAGAACACAAAAATGGTAACAGAATTAATCCTCAGAATAAGCCCATGTCCAGTATATGTTCCCATTTTGTGGATGAGAAAGCTGAGGCACACCATTCTCAAAGTCTCATAAATAGAAAGTGGCTGAACTGGGATTTAAACCCAGAAAGGTTGGCTCCATGGGCTCTTAGCAACTATAGAATATTGCTACTCTTTGTAAAGGCTTTAAAATAAAAGCTACAATGTCACCCAGTGGAATAAAGATTTAAAAAATGTATGTTTCTAACTATGTCAGACATTGTTTAATTACTCAAATAAGAAATTTCAATGTTTCCTAAAAGCAAAAATTGGTTTTGAGAGTTTATTTAGCAGCCTGGACTTAATGAGTAAAAATTCTCTTAATTCCCAGTATGAGACAATTAATGCATCAAAGACAAACCAATGTCAGCTTGCATGATTAAGCAAATGCTACCAGACAGCCCTATGAACCTTGTTTGTGTTTACATCATCCTATCATTTTTGTGCTGAGCATCTGCAAAATAGTTTTAACCAAGAAGACACAATTCACCTGATGGCACCAAGAGCGATATCCTGAGAGAAGTTACTGCTTTTCACCTGACGAGGCACAATATTGTTGCCAAGGATATAGCAGAGAATGGTTACTTAAAGCCACCTCTCTCAAACCGACAAACTCACTATGTCTGCTCATTACTCAGGCTTCTGAACTTACGCAGGATATGGAAAATAGTCAGAAATGACCATTTGTTGTTCCTATTCACATTCTTGATTGGCCTGGTAGCAAACACTGTTTTACCCAGCAGGCATTTCCGCTCATCCCAATTTTCTCTGTTAACAGAACTCTAATTCTATTGAGGTGGTAATATTCTCAGGGAAAGGACCCAGCTCTGGGAAATCAATCAAGTTTTGTCTCAGTCTATCACAATTCCACTGTCAACTTCCCTGGACTTCTGTCACAGAGTGGCTTGGTAGCAGGCATTGTATCCAGTTCTGAGCACCGAGGAGCACTGTAAGAGTCTGCTGGGACTGTCTGGGACAGAATTTCTTCCCCAGAGAAAGAAAGACACAGAGATCGGACACAACTGAGCATTAAATAAATTCTGGAACTTCCTGTCTCTCAACTTCTTCTCACGTGAAATTATAAGCCTTTATTACAAAAGCTGCATTAGTATATTTTATTACTTGCAATTAAAAGTACCCTAATTTATAAACTTGACTTGCTCTCCAAACACAAATTCCATTGTCATCAGTGTGTGCATCCTACTGCATCTTCACATTTACATTATCGAAAGTTCTCCTTGTAGAGACCTCATTGTTTTTGCATTCTTTTACATGTAAATTAAATGGATTTAAATGAGATGCAATAATTAGAAAACAAACATTTGAAATTTTTGTTATCCAATTTGTAATAAGGACAATCACCATTAATTAACATGGAATAAACTCTCCCTTATGGCAAGAAATCCAAGCCAACACATTGAAATTGCAGAAGCATTTAGAAATAAGATCATATTTTTGTAAAGTACTTGTGTAAATCTCCTTGAGCACAATTTTCCTTCTCTGAATTCTGAAGCATACTTACCACCTGCAGATACTGCAAAAACTGACAAATAGCTTCTGACAAATAGGCAACTATTCTGTAGCAAAATGACACTGGGAAACATATACTGTGCCAAATAGCATTTTATATTGAAGAAAATACACTAAATTTTCTCATTGTAGGTCAAGTTTATATACTTCAAGATACCACATTTAAGGAAATGCTTTCTTCCTTCCTCTTTTATAATACCCTTGTAACAACTGCAGTCAGAAATCCTAGGGGACACTAAACGATATGCAAAGACAGTCTTAAATTAGAAAATTGTTCCCTGGCTTGACTGCTCACTGAGTTTACTAAAACTGTGCCCTTCAATTTCAAGAGAAAACAATGGTCAAAGAAGATGTGCAGTACACTTGAAAGGGTCTGCATATTGGCAGCAAAACCTCACATAGGAGAAGCAATGTTATTTCAAGTAATGAAATAAATATTTTTGTAATATTTATCAGTATGGAGGCTACTGTATATTAAACCAGATATGAATTTAGATTCCAAATAGATTAAATTGTTGTTTAAACTCCATAAAGAATTATTTGGAAAAATATCTAATAAGATTGGGTAACACCACTTTGGGGTCTGCTATGGTTTAGATCTACAATGTCCCCAAAAGCTTCATGGGTCCTGAGGTAAGGCTTTGGAACATGATTGTATTGTGAGAGCATTGTAGTTGTCAGTGGATTTCATAGCTGAATATGCTATTAGGAGATAGGATTGTCGGAAGAAATGGGCCACGGGAGCTATGGCCTGACTGCCATGGTATGAGCAGCTTTCCCCCAGGCTCTTCTACCACTCTCTGTCCTGGACCCAGCCAAACGAGGAAACTATGAGTCTAAATAAACCTCTCCTCCTTTAAGTGACCAGTGAAGATATGGTGTCTCAGCGACAGGAAAGTGACTAAGACAGGGTTGAAACACTCATTGTTCTGGATAGTAGAAAGCAGACAAGATTCAAACAGAAAAAACAAAAAGAAGGTTACATGTAGAATTCAACTGGAGCAAAAACTTCACTATACTAAATTCACCCTCTCTCACTTTGGTAGGCGACCTCAAAACTTCAAAATACAATACTCCAACAGAGATTTAAGAACCGAAGCACAAAGATTGAGCCCTTAGGCTTACAACATTTATGTTACTGTCACCATAAGCACCTTTCATAAACAGAAAAACATTAAACATTCATTAAAATCTTCCTATCAACTGCCCACTTCTTCAAAGGAGATTTCATTTTTATATTGAACAGATGGCAGGCCCATCACAGTGAATTCTTTATGACCAGAGCATAAACACTCTGATTAAATTGTTCTGAAGCCATTTAAAAACTCAGCACTTACTTTGGTAAGACATATCTACAATAAGAGAACATGAGCAAACTTTACCAGTTTATAATTTATTGACCCATCTCCTGGGATAAAAGGCTGACACAGGACACAGGTTAACATATGAAGTCATTTACCTCTGGTTAGTTGCTCCTTGCCACCTAGATTCCCAATAGAAAGCACAGTTGATCAGAGATTAGAATTGCTTTCTCAAAAAGATAATTGGAATTTCTCAATAATAAAGTCATGACATACACATGTGCACACACACACACACACACACAATTACTAATTTTAACATCTTGATCTCACTACAGAAATCAGATAAACTCCAACACAAGCCTTGGTTTAACTTCCTGTTTATCAGACAGTCTATCACGTGACTGCCTTCCACTACCCTGTATTCTTCATAACACCTTCTTAGGCACTATTGTTACACCATTAGTAAATAAAGACTCTGTGCCTTTTTTGGGTTAAGAAACTTGCCCAAGATCACATAACTGGGATACAGAAGAGCAAGCAAGAGCAAGGCTTTGTACCCAGGCTTGAAATGACAACTCTCCATTTCCTTTCTAAGAACTAAATTTTTTTCCTAAACCCTTTTTAGAGAAAATCAAATTAAGAGCTGAAACTCTTTAAATCTCACAACCACTAGAAAAATTATTTTCCAGCATTGTGAACAACTAAAAACCTAATCACAAATCATTCTCACTTCTTCATTAAAGCAGAATGAAGACGTGTGTCTATTCCAAATTACAATTTATACTTAAAAGACATTAATTTACTTTATATTCTATAATTCAGATTAGTTAAAAAGAATGGATTTTTAAATGTTTTAAATATTCATATATTAAGATATTCAAACTATACTGTAAATTGTGAATTTGAAACAGTATCAATATTATATTAAAATGTAAACAAATATACATAAAATTCATCACCAAAAGACTATGTATAATGGATTACCTAACCATGCATGATAATAGGTATCTGACAAAGTTTTTCCATGCATGGCTCCAACTGGAATGAAAGATTTCAAGTGCTGAACCTGGGTAGGGGTTATTTCAAATAAATTGGGTAAGATGATACCTTTAATCCCAGATGAGTACCCGGAGCTAGAGAAAATCATTGTTAAGGAAAGCCACAAATATCTGGGAAAATAGTTTTATTATGTCAGTTAGTTCTGGAAAAAAATGCCTATGAATTTATATATTTTCTTAAAAACTTTGACAATTATAATTGTGCTAGCTCTGTCCAGTCTGAAATTTTTCCTACAACTAAAGAAGAACTAAAATAAGTCTATACTTTCCAGGATCCTTGGCCAAAAGTGTTCTAAAAAAATATTCAAGTGGTCAGATATTACATACTACTTGGTTGAGGTCTCTGAGAGAATAAAGCATACGTTTACATGCAGGTATAACTGTCATACTAATACTTAGTATGACACATACTTACTGATTATTCTAGATAGGGGTAACAACTGCAAATTCATTAAATTTGTGATTTTTTTCTAAAATTATTGCACTATGGCACATTTGAGTACATATGATTTTCAAGGGGGCTATTTTTACATTTTACTGTTGATATTTACATATCAATTAAGTTAAATTTGAATTCAACATATTTCACTATTTCTCAACCACAACAAACTAAATTTAGACATAGTCCTTTCAAAAATCTGACCAAGAAACTAAGCAAATTAGCTAACTAATCAAATTACTAATAGGCCATTATCAATTGCATCACAAATAGGACAAAAAGTTCAAAATGTAATTCTATTTTTAAAATATGTAATAAATCTTAGGACGTAATATTAATGAGAGACATAAAACATGCATTATCGAGTATTAGCTTGTCATAGATAAAAAGGAAAATTTGATTTATGAAGATTTTTAGTTGCAGTAAAATAGATTGTAACATAATTGTGTTACCAATAAGTAACATAATGTTCTAAACTCTTAAAAAAAAAAAGATTTCCAATATGTAATTTATCAAGGAGTGGTTTCTTAGTGTTTTTTCTCTTTTTTTCTTTTAGAATTTTGAATTGTTACTACCCTTTTTTCTGTTTTGCTTTTTTTTCTCTTTAAATGAAAATTTAAAAATGTGTAATTGCTATTGTAACAAATAGAGGAAATAGGAAGTGGTATAAAAGATATAACTGCATGTGTATTTAAGTGTATAGGATTGATAGCCATATTTCTAGGTTCTTGTTGGATTGTTGAACAGATCTGTTTGCAGTCTCACTGCTTGAATGTCCACTTTGTATGCTTTAATTTTGTAACTTGAACAACTATTTCTAAAAGGACAATATGTAATTTATCAACTAGTGATTTCTGTTTAACTTTTTTTTTTAATTCTGTAATATCTCTACCCTTTTTCTGTTTTTTTCTCTTTAAATAAAAAAAATTTCAAAATCAAGAATTGACCGACTATAAATTCATTTAAAAGGAAGAAAGGAAGAGCTGATTGAAAAATACAATTTGTTCTTGATTTATTAGAGAAAAGACAGAAAACATTTATGAATATAAAATCAACATATATTAAGCTAGAATAAGTATATTGCATTTTCTTCAATATCTTTCTATCCCAATAGATGTGTTGTTGTAAAGAAATTACTTTCCCACAAGCAAGAGGTCATGAGTTCAATCCTTGGTACCAAAAAAAAAAAAAAATGATTTTCACATACATTTTATAATTTTTATTTCTTCTATTGATGTGCTAGCCTTATGGTAATTTATGCTTGTTGCATTATTTTAAATAAAATAAATATATGAATGAATAAAAGCAGGTAATGCACAAACATTAAGAGTGTGTCATATGACAATGATTACAGTTTTAAGCATGTTAGGTCCCTTAACGTAAGAGCTTATCACCTATTCAATGTTAGGATCAGAAATCCAATAAAATGATCTGGTTATCTTCCTACCCACAGGTGACTTTTCCATTTCACTTATATGTCTCCAATAATTACCTTGAGCTTCAAAAACTGCACAATGATCATGGAATAAAGACCAGATCGAAAGGCCCCACAATTCAGGTAGGATTTTCCTTCCCTATCCTCTCATTGAACCACACATTCCAGCTCACCTGAGGACCTGGTTCCAGAGAACTTCTCTAAGCTTCAGCATGTCTTATTTCCTAACCTGGCCTTTCTTACCTTGTAAGCACTAACACAAGTGCTGACACTTCTACCAAAGCGTTCAATCTGAAGTCTGTTTCCCACTCTGTATCCCAGAACATATTAAATGTATTCTTATCATTATTTTATTTACATACTTCATGGTATATTGGTAATCTAGGAAAAATGCATTGCCTTCTATTAATAAACAATAAACAGATTTGGACGAAAAGTTGTGATCAAAACATGTACCATGTCCTCAAAGAATTTACAATCTAGAATTATTTATATCCCTAACTCACTTGTACCATGTGATAATAAAAGTTACTGTTTTGAGAGATTCACCTTTATATATTTTCTAGTAAATACCACAAAAAAGGTAATTAATAAATATGACTTTCAAACCTATCTGTACTATTTTAACTTCAGAGCTTATTAAGCTAATCAAATACTTGCAGGTCATACTGTCTTTCATGTTTCCTATAATTGTGTCTGAAGAAATTTTGCAGATCTTGGCTGTGTGTCTTCTTACTTCATTAGATATAAAGAAAAACCTAACAAGCAAAACTTTACAACCTACTTGTTGAACCTGGAATGCTTTTCTGCTCATAAGACCTAAAAAGCTAAAATGAACCTCCACTAGAGGCATTGTTTCTTTTGTATTGCAAAAAAGACCTTGGAATTGGAATGTGTTGTATACACGTACTAACTTCCCAGGATGAATGTAAATGTTATGTATGCCAAACATGTACCAGAAAATAGAAAAGGATCAAGAGATAGGTGGAGGGGTGAGGCAGGGAAGGGAAAGGGGATGAAAAAAGGTGTCAAAATGTGTTGTATACATGTACCAACTTGCCACAAGAAATGTAAACATTATATACTACACATGTATACTAATAAACTAAACTAAACAGGTTCTTGGATTGATTTGTCCTATATCTTGTCCTAGGTTTTTTTGGCTATTAGAACAAAATACTACATCATAATCTGGTGGTTCAAAAATGATGAGAATCTATTACTAGATCTGGAAGCTAGAAAATGCAAAATCAAGGTATTAATACATTTGGTACCCGATGGGGTCCCTCTTACTCACAGATGGTGTGTTGTCACTGTGTCTTCACATGGCATAAGGGTAAATTCCTGTGTGCCTCCTGCAAGGGTACTGATCTTACTCATAAGTTCATTACTATCATGACCAAACACGTCCCAATAAAAATTACAATCTAACAGTAGCACCTTGACAGAATTTCAACACATGAATTTTAAGGGCACATAAATATTCAGACAGTAGCAAGGCCAGACACAATCCTGCATTTGACATTTTACATTTGCTGGTAATTCAAAATGACAGAGATCTTTTACACCTGTGAGTGTGCAACAAACTACACCATGGAGGAGGAGAACCAAGACAGCAGAGTGGTAAGCAGCAGAGAAAGAACTACTCTGACGCTTGCCAGTCACACACTGAAATATAGCAACACAAGGATGACAAGAAGGAGGGAAGTGGGTCCCTGTACTCAAGAAGGATCTGAACTGCAATTTGAAGTGCATGAAGAGAGCAAAGAGAAAAATGTCAATGAACAAGAGGGAGGTAACCAGCAGTGCCTTCTCCCATAGACCAGACTCACTGCACTGGAGGAGCAGTTCAAAGCTGTAGAAACACAGCGACTGTCAGTGACCACAGAGGCCTCTGTGGACAGACACAGCAGTGGAGGAGAACAGTGGACATGGAGGACAACACTAGCTGACGGTGAGTGCTGAGGGCTCAGTTGTCTGGCTGGGAGCCATCATGAAGAGAGGCCAGCTGAGCTCAGAATTCAGAACTGCTGTGGGCTCCATCTAGCAGCTGCCAACTGGGCTCAGATAGTGGAAGGTGGGATAACAGCTGCAGGTCAAATGAATCTTGTCTTGGGCACAAGGTGCAGGCTCACTGAGAGTATCCACTAACCCACAAAAAAGCAACTGCTGGCTTCCTAGAATAACTCAATATGGTTCTGGATGCTGTCTCCACATGTTGTCTACCAGTGATAGCAGACAAAACCCTGGAAGTGGACTTTTTTCCTTTGTCTTTCTCTTTCTCTCTATCATTCTCTGTCTGTCTGTCTGTCTGTCTCTCTCTATCTCTATCATTTGTTTCTTGATGCTGTTGTGGTTTTGTTTTCATTTTTTATTTTTTTCTCCTGCATTGTTTCACCTTGTTTTTATATGAGTGTGAGCGTGGTGTCTAGCCTTTATTGGTTGACAGTCTGTTCTGTTTTCCTATCTATCTCTTCCTTCTCTTTCTAGTCTCCTGCACCAGTTTCCCAAAGTTAGCCTAATCCCCCTTTGTCTTCCAGCCTTACTTCTAATTGCTTCCTCTTCTATCAGTTCTCTATTTTCTCCCTAACCCATTTTAAATTTTAACCCTGAAGGCAAAATTGACATATTAAGGACTTGTATGCTTCATTTAATTTTCTGGTTTGTTTTAGATTTTGTTATATAAGCACAAATCTAGTTCATATGGTTAAAAGTGGCAAATTAATGGTTAGCTTGGTTTGTTATTTTCTAGGCTGTGTTGGTTCCGTGTCATTGCTGATAGTATCACTACATCCAAAAGTGATATACTTGTTCTAAACAGCTGTTCTTCCTGGTATTCCAAGACTGAGATGACTAAGGGTCACAGAAAATATTGTGGCACGGTGCCAAAGAACCAGAGACTGTGCCAGACAGGCAACAACTTCGCATCCCCAACAAATTGAAGAGATAGGACCTTGTAACAGATTCAAAACTGAAAACCAACTACACATGGAAGACACCTCCTTCAGAGAAGTAGTTTTCCTAAAGTTTCTAAATACTAGCAATAAAGTCATTCACCACAGACAATTTAAAAGCATTTAAAAGGAATTAACCTAAAAAACAAAAAAGAAAATGAGAAGACACTTAAACAAGATGCAGCCTCAGATATCCAGTACACCAAAGGCAAACACAAGGATCAATGAGTGAGACAATATGAAAGCCATCCCCCACCTGGGCTCTCTGAAGTGGTAACAACCAAGCGATTAATTAGGCTCTAGAAAAAATCAAATCAGAAGTAATTTCTCAGATAACTTTAGAGATGGTGTGCCCAATGAAAATGATGCTTAGTGACTCTAGAGAAGATACAGATAAAAATAGAGGAGTTTATGAAATTATGGAAGCTATGACTGCTCAGCATAGGAAAGAAGTGGCATCCAAACTTGGGCATTTGGGATGAATACAAATAGCAAATAGATACATTTAAAAAATGTTCAACATCACTGGTCATTTGAGAAATCCAAATTAAAACAATGCTGAGATGCCATCTCACTCCAGAAAAAAAAAGGCATCTTTAAGAAATCAGCCAATAACAAATGCTGGAGGGGCTGTGGGAACAAAGGAACAATTCTCCACTGTTGGTGGAAGTGTAGATTTGTGTAACCACTGTAGCAATCAGTGTGGAGATTCCTCATAAAACTATGATTAGAGGTCCCATTTGACTCAGCTATTCCCCTTTTGGGTATCTTCTCAGAAAAATTAAAAATATAATACAACAGCAATATATATGCACTCATGTTTATAGCAGAAAAATTTGTGATAGCTAACTCTTGGAAATAACCCAAAGGCCCATCAACCAAGGAATGGATAAAATGATGTGATCTTTTATACGATGCAGTGTTACTCAGCTATGAATAAGAATAAATTGGAGGCTTTCATATGTAAAAAATGCAACTTGAAAATATACTCATTAGTGAAATAAATCAGACATACATGTGTAAAGATCATATTGTCTCCCTAGTGTAAAAAACTGAAAGAGTAAACAAGATCCAAAATGTACAACAGATTATTATAAAATATAAAGAAATTCCAAAAGGAAAAAGAAACAGGGTAGGGGAATGGAGAAAAGGAGGAAGGGAAAAGAAAAAAGTGTGTTTTGTGTGCACATGCATGTGTGTGTGTGTGTGTATAGTTGTTACTCAAGATAGTTCTCTTAGTTCATTGAAAAGAAAGGTTTGTGTTAATACTGTTTGGACAAATAAATACTGATATCTTGTACTCTGAATAGATAACTTAAAGATAAAAATATGCAAAGTATTAACCATTATTACCCTCTTATTATCTTTTTTTGAAATTTTGTTTTACATTTTCTTTTTAAAATGAAAAGAAAGGTTTGTGCCAATATTGTTTGGACAATTAAACTGAGTAACTAATTTAAAGATAATCAAATACAGTCTACTAACCATTGTTATTCTTCTATTACTTTGTTTTGAAATTTTGTTTTATCTTTCTCCCTTTAAAATAAAATTTAAATATATATATTTATAATTTTATATATATATATATAAAAATATTACATCATGGTGACTTGTCCTAAAACCACAGTATTTCATTCATTATTTTATAACATTACTTCAAATTTTCTAGAAATAAGTAATCTGTAGTTATGAGAACAAGATATGTCTCTCCAGTCTAGAACTTCAGTCTAGGTAAATGACAAATAGATATGGAAAACTTCCCTAGGTGACCACAAACCTTTAATTCTTGTGGCAAGAATTACAAAATTGAGAAGAGAGTTCTCAGGACCAAGAAAGGAGCTTACTATATTATTCCCAAGTTCATTTTCCTCGTTTTCTTAATTAACTATCTCAATTTCTCACTTGAGAGACTGCAGCTGAAAATACACACATCCATTGCAGCTGTGAGTGGCTATGTGACACAGTTCTTAGTCATGAAATGGAAACAAAAATATTCTGAATGGATCATTCACAAATCTACTATTTTTTATTTTTTAAAAAAATGGATCTTATCATTCCCTTCCTAAACATACCCATGGCAAATGTGATAGATTTGGTGCAGTTTCAAATTCCAAAGCAAGAAATGCTGGCCCTACTTAACTTCTTTTACCAGCTGTGAATGGGTCAGCACTTGACTTGTGGTCTTGTGAGAATAAAAGGCTCTAGCCAGTCAAGTCACTTAGATACTTTGTCTTACCTTAGCCAAAAGAAATTCTTTTGACATGATATCCGTTTATGAGCCATAACCAGATGGGACTCACTTCTTGCACAATGAATAAGAAATGCAAGGATATGTTGAAGGTTAAAAAACTTTTTCAACATAAAAGATATAAAATCAAGAATTCATTTTTTAAAAGGACACTATAGGATTGAGAGTGTAAAAACATTTTACAGTGAAATTCAAAATATAGACCTGTGAAATAAGCACTGAGATATGATGAAATAACATTCAAAAATAAAAGGAATTTAGTTAGCAATTAAGTTAAACTAAAAACAAACCTAAGTTTAAAATAAAGTGATAAAATTAATATCTTTTAGAAATTAGAATCTCTCATGATTAGATCTATCAAAGAACAAGTCAAACACTAATGAAAAAATTTTATGGGGGATATATGGTGTCAACTTGAGAAGTTTAACAGACTCAGCAGAGAGTCAGAGTTCTTACTTTGTAAATATCCTAAACAAGTGAAAGAGGAGGGCAAGGAGATTTTGTGAGTCCTACAGCCACCCTGCAGGCACCCTATATTGTGTACAATATAGGCATATGAGGCACCTTGTGTACAATGCAGGGGAGGAAAAGGGGCTTGCTCTTCCCCTCTTTTGTTCTGGCTGCTTTTGCTGGTTGCTGCCTTGAAATGTTTCTCCTGTGCCATGACACCCTGCCTTGGAGCCACCTGATTATGGACTGAAACCTCCACAAACTGAGAGCTAAATAAACTTTTCTTTCCTTCAGTTTGGCTGTTGGGTATTTTGTCCCAGCATTGAGAGAAAAGTAACCAAGGCAAAATTCAATAGCAGTATGTATAGCAAATTTGAGCACCTGCCTCCAGTATGCAAGAAATGAAGAGAAATTCAAAGGATGAGATAAGAAAAAGTAAATATAATTATCAGAGAAATGATATAACAAAATTCATACTCTTGAACAAGAAAACATCTTAAAAGAAGCTTACTATATCTGAATCATAAAAGGACAAAGTATTTCTAAGCAAAAGAAAGGCTTAAGACTATAGGTATCATTAATAGGCAACATTAACGGGGACAAAAGTCTAAACAGATCTTGATGACATTCATAAACTCAAGAGTAAGGAAGCAAAAATGCCTTTTAGCTCCTAACTAGGAAGAAAAGTTTGCTTACAAAAGAAAAAAAAATTCAACTAACGTGAAACTTCTCCTTCCTCAACAATACCAGAAAACAGAGAGCTAACATCCATACAGTTTGAGCTAGAAAAATCATAAACAAAGAAACCCATACCTAAAATATTTATTTATGAGGATCTACATAAAAAGATAGTAATTTAAATATGCCAATTATATTTTTCATTTTTTTTTATTAGTACATTTTGCAGTACATAATGATTACACTTGTGGTGTGTCATACCTGTACATAACATGTCTTAATTCTTTTCATCCCCTTTCTCTGTCTTCCCTCCCCTCCTCCTTTCAGCTCTTGGTCCCCTTCTTTTTTAAATATGAAAACTTAAACATCATATTCTACCATAAAAATTAATAAGAATACAATAATAAAAACATTAAGAATACAATAATAAAAAAAAACCTAAGAAAATAACCAAATGTATAAACAAAAATGTCAGCATACATGTGTTCTATAGGTAAAAATTTGAAGGATATAAATGGCTACTTACACAAAATTTATTAACTAAATGAGTTACAGAACCATTAATGATGCCTGTGATTTAGCTTTTTTAAGCCACATATTCAAACAATATGTGAAAATACAGGAAACCTATTATTCTCCTCTTATCTGAACTATTGCTCCCTGTGCTTTCAGTACAGTTGAAAATATTAGATAGAAAATTCCAAAAATAAATAATTTATATGCATGCCATTCTGAATACCTGGCCAATATCTCCTTTAGTTCCACTGTATCCTGCCTAAGAACTGAGTCACGCCGTTGCTGTGCACACCCCTTAGTAGCTGACCTTAATTACCATATCCACACGGTGGTATAGCGGTGTTTGTGTATAAGGTTTATTACTATCTGATGTTTCAGTAACCCACTGACACTATTTTCTTTTGAAAGTGTAATGTGAAAGTATTTATTTTACTTACTCCTATTTGAAATCCTTTATTTTTGAAGAACAACAAGGCATTTTACGCTCCACTCTTTAAATTCCTTAAAGGGTTCCACAAGTTTTAGGCAAATTCACATTATTCCTACGACTGTGTTTCAGCTGGGGCTAAAGCTCAGTGTCATAGCGCCTGCTGTGCAAGAATGATGGTGTGCGCTTGATTCCAGGTACCAAAAAAAAAAAAGTCTCCTGAGTTTCAGAGTTGTTCTTGGTATGTTAAATCCATCACCAATCTGCCGCATCAGCACTTTGTATCTTTCTATAGTACTGAAGCCAGTAGCAGACTACAACTTGTGTGACAGATCGGCCACTGGCCAGCTTCTACTAAGAGATGTGAGCCTTCACATTAAGCATGCAAGCCATTGGCCATGTAGCAGTCCAAATGTATGTCCAATCTCGTGTGTAAAACTCTTATAGGATTGCAGCAGGAAAGTGTTAATGATTTCAGGAATACAATAGTTATTAAAAATGGAATAGTCACTAGAAATATGTTTTATGGAGTTCCTTTATTTATAGCATGAGACATAGAAATAATTGTCACACCTGGGCAAACGGAATGTCCCCACACCATCTGCCAGAAAGGGTTATCTGAAGACAAAATTTCAAGGGTCTCAGGTAAAGACCAGTCACTGTTATACCCACAACAGAGAACACATCTTCAGGTTTCTAGGGGTTTTTTCACAACTCCAAGATACATTCTACATGAATTGGTAGATTTGGTGTGTGATCATATTTCTAAGGGAACAGTTAGTTGCAGAAACAGAAACTGATTCTAGGAGTTTTATTGTTAGGCCATAGACAAACACTTCTCAGCAGCCTTTGAGCCATCTAATATATTCTTCACTGATAACTCTGGGGTTTCCGAGAGCCCCAGTGGACAGTGTATAAATTCTATGTTTCTCGGGAGAGTCCCTTTAGGTAGAGATCACTGAAAAACACTGCAAATCACTAGGGAGCCTCAGGGTGGTCGAGAGGTGATCCAATCTGACTGTGAACACAAGGAAATGGTTCTAAAGAGATCCTGTGCTGACTGGATGGCTTCATTTATTAATCGCTGTTCACAAGCACCTAATGTCTCACACTGTGATACAAATGTGGGTTCTTTGAAATGAGACCCATTTTGAGTACCTGCTGCCATGCCATACCATTTGCATGTTTATAAATGAAGAAGGCTCCCACTGAAGTTTTTACCTTACTAAAATCAACTAATCCAGAACAGTGCCATAGAATATGTCTTCTTCCCTGCCCAAGTGGCCCTGGCTGGCCACTGACAGTCCCACTGCCTGCCCTTCACACCTGCAGGCCTCCACGTGGGTTGCCACATGCCCTCTCTGCTCCGGGTTTTGGAATGCACCTGCCATCAAAAGGAGGAACTAGTACTTCAATAAATTAAAAAATTACACTATGTATGTGCTGAACTGTTTTATTATAATACATGTGTTTGAATTGAAAAATATTGTAAAAAATATTGTGCTGATTTTTATTTCCATCAAAGTTTTTTGTACTTTCTCTAGTAAATCAAAAACACTGTATTTTCAATCACCTTTCTTTCTTTTGAGGGAATTTATAGTCAATCCAATCTAGTGTTTTATAATGACTTTGAAAATCTCTCTCTATGTGATTTCAGTACTATTTAGAGTTTAGATAAGAGTGTAGAACATCATATTACCTATCAGTAAGATGATTATGATCTGATTTGTTTCACTGAATCTGACAATCTTCATAAATTATATTTGCCATTCTACCTCTGACAAGAAAATACTAGGTGATTTCTGTCTTTATAACTTTCTCTAGAAGCTGAAACTCTGTAATGTAAATATATTTTTTCAAATGCAAAGATATTCCAGGGTGCTTTTTGTTTTTAGCATAAAGCCATAAATGTTTTATAATTATGAGTTTGCCTCAAGTCATTTCTTTAATCTCCTCACTGTCTTTTCTAGCTTTTTTAAATTGTACTTAACAACTGATATCTTTTGTATTTCTAATATAGGTTGATTTCAACAAATGTAAGTAGAAATTCTCAACCTTTTTTTCAGTAAACATTACACTTTTATAGAGTAAGAATGCTATGGGTTTAGCTGAAAACAAGAGTCATTTTATTTTCATTTGGCCATTTTCTAGAGTAATGAAAATTTTCATAGCAGAGCTCAGCAAAGCAGTAGCCTTTGGCAGTGAACTAGGGAGACAAGGCTGTCAGCTCAAAGAAATATACAAACTCGAAAAAAGAGTGTCTATGTCATTATCTGGGGGTTTATTTATCGACTCGGGTTTTTAACACACTAGACACATAGAAATTCACAGTGAGAGCCTCAAACCACTCCAGGTAGCACTGATGCTCAGCTCTACTTTTGCTTCCCTATTTGCTACAGGGTCTGCCCAGGAGTTGGTGAAAATTCCTTGACTAAGCCTAAGATAAAGCATCCAAAGTTTGACATTCTAATTCCCGCTCTGCCCCTGGCTTACTGGTGATCTTGGATAAGACACTTATCTGGTCTGTGCCTAAAGCAATCTATAAAATGAGAATAATATTTTGATCCCCTCTCTCTAGGATGCCATGATGTTTAGCTAATAATTTATTTTGCAGCTAAGAAGAGAAATAGGTAAGTTCGACTTTATCAGTGTATTCAGATAAACTTATTTAAAGTCTTTTGTATCATGACTTTCTCTTATTCAACTACCTACTATAAAAATTCATAGTAGGAAAGTATTTTCAATAAGTAGAACCTCATGTTAACATTCTAAATAAACAAATTTATACTGAACTTCAGTGTAAAGAGATTATTTCATCTCAATCATAGGTAAGTTTCCCTTCCTTTCCTGATTGGATAGAACAAATATTTTATTGTTATGAAATTCAACACACTAATATTGATATTACTCTTTGATTTTTCTGCTACGATTTTTCCTGCAGTCCTTTAAATTTGAATAAAGTCATAAATCACTTAATAGATTTCCATAAGGAAAGGGGAATATCTGGGTCAAATGGGACCTCCAATCCTAGTCTTTTGAGGACTCTACCTAGTTTCCACAGAGGTTGCACCAATCTACCCTCTCAATAATGGAAAAGGGTTCCTTTTCCCCCACATTCCTTCCAGCACTTGTATTGTTGATTTCTTGATAATAGCTGTTCTTTCCAGGGTGAGATGAAATCTCAGTATATTTTAAATTTCATCTCTCAAATGAACAGTGATGTTGAACTTTTTTATGTATTTATTTGTTCATTGTATTTCTTTGGCTGAGAAATATCTATTCACCTCAAGTGCCCATTTTTGGATTGGGTCTTTAACTTTGGGAGGTCTAATTTTTTTTATTTCTTTATATATTTCTTGGTAGTAATGCTTTGAGAAACAGCTGGAAAGCATTTTTCCCCCTGATGGGTTGTCTCTTTACTCTGCTTGTGATTTTTCTTGCTGTGAAAAAGCTTTTTAATAAGATAGGATCCCAGTTGTTTATTCTTTGTGATAGATCTTGTGCAGCTGGGATTTCATTCATAAAGTCTTTGCCTACATCAATGTGTTCAAGACAAGGTGGTTGAAGGATGTCTGAGTTTGTTTCTACATCTTCTTATCTGTTCCATTGATCCTCAGGTTTGGTTTGTTTGTGTGTTTGTTTGTTTTTGCCATTGCCATGCTGTTTTTATCACAGTAGCTTTACATTATAATTTCAAGTCATGGGTTGTGATGTTCAATGACTTCCCTTTGTTGCCCAGAATTGCCTTTGCTATTCGAGGTCTATTCTGATTCCACATGAATTTTAGGATTGTTTTTGCTAATTCTGTAAGATATACTGCTGGAATTTTGATTGGATTTGCACTAAATGTGTGCAATGGATTTGGCAGTATGGCCATTTTCACTATATTGGTTCTTCCTACATAAGAACAAAGGATATCTTTCCATTTTCTTGTATCTTCTTCAATTTTCTTTTGCAGAGTACTGGTACTTTCAATGTGGAGGTCTTTTACATTCTTTGTTAGATTGATTCCTGGTATTTGTTAGATTTCATTCCTGGATACTGTTGTGTAAGGTACCATTTTACTAATTTTTCTCTCAGTAAATTATTGCTGTACAGGAATGCTATTGGTTTCTGAGTGTTGACTTTGTATCCAGCTGTGTTACTGAAGTTGCTTATTAAATCTAGCAGTTTTTAATGGAGTTTCTGGGATTAATATGCAGGTATCATGTCATCTGCAAATAACAATTTAACTTCTTTTCTTATCATCATTCCTTTTATTTATTTCTCTCGTCTAATTGCTCTTGCTCAAGTTTCCAGGACTCTTGAATAACAGTGCAAACTGGACATCCTTGTCTTGTTTCTTAATTTGGAGTAAAATCTTTCAGTTTTTGTCCCTTTTGCATGATATTGGCTATTGGTTTGTGATAGATAGCCTTTATCACATTGAGATAAAGACAATTCTAATTTTTTATAGGGATGTTATCATGAATGGGTGCTGGACATTATGAAGAGATTTTTTGCATCTATTGAGACAATCATACAAGTTTTGCCCTTGGTTCTGTTAATATGGTATGTTACATTTATTGATTTACATATGTTGAACTATCCCTACATCTATGTGATGAATGCCACTTGGCCATGTTGTATAACCTTTTTGATGGTTTGCTGCATTCTGTTTGCCAGGATCTTGTTGAGGATTTTTGCATCTATGTTTATAAGGGAGATAGGCCTGTAATTATCTTTCTTGTTTAGGTCTCTCTTTGGTTTTGGGATGAGGTTTATGTTTGCTTCCATGAATAAATTTGGGAGGGCTAGTTCCTTTCCAATTTCATTAACAAGTTTGAGAAATAGTGGTATTAGGTCTTCTCTAAATTTCTGGTAGAATTGGGTGGCGAATCCATCAGGATATGAGGTTTTCTTTGTTGGTGTGTTGTACTCAGAGGTTACAAGGAGAACAATTACATACAAGACACATAATTTATAGTATTATTTATAGCAGTCACCCAAGGAGTAAAATACAAAGAAAGTGCAGGAAGTCTGTCCACAACACTAAAGAACTAGAAACTCCAGTGAAGGGCCTAGATCCCATGGCAATAAGCTGCAAGAGTTCAGCTGAAAACATAGAGCCCAGGACAATAATCCTTGCAAGTCTATCCCATGGAACTGTCCTTGAAGGTCCAAAAGTCAGCGGTGGAAGCCAGACAGTCTATGTCAGTGGGCTAAAGGATCTGTGCCAGAAGTCCTAGGGTTCTGTACTGGACCCAAGCAGCAATGCTCAAAATAGACTAGAACTCCCCTTAAAAGTACCATGGCCATTGTCAACAACAATGATCTCCTGAGTTCCTCCAATGATGAGAACGGCCAAGTATGTATCAGGAAGCCAGTGTGACAAACTTCTCCAGTAGATTAAATAGCACACATCTTTCCTTCTGGAGCCAGGAGGTAATGCTCAATGTAAGGACCAAAGCTCCCCAAAGTCAACCACAGCCATCCTCAACAACGTGTCAAGATCCTCCATCAATAATAGCTGAGTTCATATCAGGGGGTCCAGCATGACAGGCTCCTCCAGGAGAACCAATGGCTCCAAATAACAACAATATTTAGGAGAACCCACAACATTACTCATCCTACTTATGTCTCCTTTCTATGCTGGCAACAGTCCTCAGGTGGGCCATCCACACTCAGCACCATGCTGATTCAGTTCAGCTGGTGTTTAAGTTGACCACCAGTTAGCAATTCACTACAGTAAGTTTTTAGTTACATCTTCAAATTCATTGGTTGATATTGGTTTATTTAGGATTTATATATCATTGATTCAGCTTTGATAATTCATTAGTATCTATCAATGTGCATTTTTCATCTTATTAAAATATGTTTTCAAAGTAGATATAGATGATCTTCTGGATTTCTGCAGGGTCCATTGTGATTTCACTCTTTTTATTGGTAATTGCATGGATTTGAGTCTTTTCTTTCCTTTTCATGATAAGGTTGATTAAGAATTTCTAAATTTTATTTAATCATTCAAAGTTACAATTACTCAATTCTTTTGTTCTTTGTGGGTTTTTTTTTCTTCATTGTGTTAATTTTTGCTTTGATCTTTATAATTTCCTCTCTCATATGAACTTTTGGCTTAGCCTGCTCTTGTTTTTCTAAAAGTTTGGGGCTCATCATTAAGTTGTTTACTGGTGCTTACTCTGTTTTCCCAATATGGGTATTCTTGCTATAAATTTCCCACTAAGAACTGCTTTCATTGTTTCCCATAAGTTCTGGTGTATTGTATTGTCATTATCATTTAATTGTAGAAACTTTTTAACTTCTTTAATTTCAGTTGTAAACTCTTGGTTGCTCAGGAGGTTGTTATTTCTCTTCCCTGTTTATGAAGTCCTGGTGGTTTGTTTTGCCATTGATTTCCAGTTTCCTAGCACTATGGTTTGATAATATGCATGGGATAATTTCAATTTATTTCAGTTTTGGAGAATATCCTATGTAGAGCAGAGAAAAATGTGTGTTCTGATGTTGTGGAGTGGAACACTCTACACATCTACTAAATGCATTTTTTCCCAAAGTTTTGTTCCTCCATTCATCTTGGATTATTCTCTTTACAAGGATATAGTCTCTCTTAATCAGTCTTGGCTTGAAATTTACATTGTCTGTAAATAAAGTGGCTATGCTTTGCCTTTGTTTAGGTTCTTATCACATGGAGTTTTGTTTTCTATCCTTCAACTTTTATTCTATTAATTTCTTTTTAAATTAAATGTGCTTTTGTATGCAGCACATCATTGGTTCTTGCTTCTTGATCCATTGTCAGTCTGTGTCTTTTGATTTACAACATTAACTTTAACATTGATGGTTATAACTGATATGTGTTTACTTATCCTTGTCATGTTGTCTTCCTGTTGTTGGCTCATCCTTTTATCCTGCATCTGTCCCTGGCCTGATGAATTCCCTCTGTTGGAATTCATGGATTTGTAGTCTTTGTTCTCTCTTTCTAGAATATTCTTCAAAACATTTTGGAGTCCTGGTTTGTTGTTCATAAATTTTCTCAAATATTTTTCATCATGGAAGTATCTTATTTCTCCATCAGTTTTGAAATATAGTTTTGAAGTACATATGAATATAAGTTGAAGGTTATTTTCCTTTAGAGATTGAAATACTTCACTCCAAGCTCTCCTTGACTTGAGAGTTTGTGCTGAGAAGTTAGCTTTGATTCTGTTGGAATTTCCATTATATGTTTCCTTTACCATAATATTTTTAAGATTTTATTCTTGTGTAGATTTTTTGGAATCTTGACTCTGATATATCTAACTGTACATTTTTTTTGAACATGGCTAAATAGGAGTTCTGTGTGCCTCAGTTATCTGTATGCCAAATTGTTTTCCCTACCAGGGAAGTTTTCAGAATGACATCTGTGAAAAGATTTTTATATCACTTGTGCTATCGACTGCTTTTTCATTAACTCCAATTAATCTTAAGTTACTCTTTGCCTCATCTAGCATCTACTAGATTGATTTCTCATGATCCCTTGCTATTTATAAGAAATTTTTCTTTTCATGATCACTAACCATAAGCCTGTCTCCCACATCTGAGATTCTGACCTCACGTTGGCTTAATATGCTGCAGATATTTTTAATGGAATTTTTATTCTACTGGATATCTGCTTCAATCTGTCTTATGAATTCCTTTTCTTTCCTATGCTGAGTGTTCATAGCTTCCATAATCTTAATCTCTTTTTTTATCTGTATCTTCTCTAGAGTCACAAGGCATAATTTTCATTATGGACACCATCTCTGCAGTTATCTGAGAAATTATTTCTGATCTGATTTTTTTCTAGAGCCTCATTGAATTTTGTTATTACTATTTCAGAGAGGCCAGGTGGGTGGGTGGCTTTCAGATTATCCCACCTCACTGATCCCTATGTTTGCCTTTGGTGAACTGAATGTCAGGGGTTGCATCTTTTTTAAATGTCTTCTCATTTTCTTTTCTTTTTTAAGTTAATTCCTGGGTGATGCTTTTAAATTGCCTGTGGTGAATTACTGTATTGCTAATGCTTAGAACCCTTAGAAAATACTACTTCTTCAAGATATTTTGCAGGTATAGTGATTTTTGGGTTTTTAGTCCATTGAAGATTCTACTTCTTTAATTTGCTGGGGATGAGAAGTTGTTGCCTGTCTGGCACAGTCTCTGGTTCTTTGGTCCTATGCCAAGTATTTTCTGTGAGCCTTAGTCATCTCAGTCTTGGAATACCAGGAAGAACAGCTGTTTAGAACAAGTATATCACTTTTGGCTAAAATGATACCATCAGCAATGACAATAGGATCCAACACAGCCTAAAAAATGACAGACTGACATAGCAATAAATTTTCCACCTTTATTCATATGAACTAGATTTGTAGTTAATAACAAAACCTAAAATGGACCAGAAAATTATATGAAGTATACAAATCCTTAATATCTCAATTTTTCCCTCAGTGGTTTAAGATTTAAAATGGGTTAGGGAGAAAATAGAGAAGTGGAAGAAGGGGAAGAGATTATTAAGTATGGCTGGAGGACAAAGAGGGATTAGGCTAACTTTGTGAAAGTGGTGCAGAAGACTAGAGAGAAAGAGTGAAACAAGTAATTAAAAGAAAAACAGAAGAGAAGCACAACCACAAAAAGGCTAGAAACCACGTTCACTCTCATATAACAACAAAATCGAACAATGAAGGAGAAAAAAAAACTACAATGACAACAAAAACAAACAGAGAGAAAAAAAGAAAGATTCCACTTCCAGTTTGTCTCTGCTGCCACTATTAGACAACATGTGGAGACAGAGTCTAGATCCATGTTGATTTACCCCAGCAAGCCAGCAGTAGCTTTCTGGTAGAGTGTAGATAATCTCAGCAAGCTTGCTTGTTCTGGCCAAAACCAGACTCATTTGGCCTGCAGCCATCAGCACACCTTCTGTGGGCCTGCGCCAAGCTTGGAGCTGCTAGATGAATCCAGCAGCAGCTCTGTGTTCTGAATTCAACTGGTTCCTCTGTGTAATGGCACCCAGCCAATTGCTCTTGTGTGTGGGATGATCAAGCCCTCAGCATTCACTGCCAGCTAGTTCAATCTTTCATGTCCACTATTCCCCTCCACTGCTGTGTCTCTTGTCCTCTGGTGTCATCAGCAGTCACCATGTGTCTGCATTGAGTCCTATCTCAGGGAGCAAGTGCTGCCTGCTAGCTCCTTCTTCAGTGAATTTTCACTCTTCACTCCCTCTGTGAACTTCAATTCACACTTCGGATTCCCACTTTTCTCCTTCTTGCTTTCTTGAGTTGTTATATTTGAGCACTGAGACAGAAACTCTTAGAAAGGCTCTTTCTCTGCTGCTTACCACTCTTCCATCTTTGTGCTAGTCTCAGTGTTTTGTTCTTTTATACTGCTACACATTGTGCCTGTGTGTTGATAGATAGATACTGCATGATAAAATAATCTATATAATTACCCCATGAGCTTCCCCTACCATTAAGTGCCACCACCTATCTCTAAAAATTAAGAAAGGTGCTATAATATAAAACATAATAACTTTCCCAAAAATTACTAGTGAAAATATTCAAAAACAATGAGATAATGGGTCCTCTATGAGTCTCACTGAAAAAGCAAGACAAAAAAGATAGGGAGATGCCAAGAAAGAGAGGACAACAAATATGGTGATGGGATCTAGGTGTTTTCTTTCCCTTGCCTTACATTTTTTTGCTTGATGAAAAAATTTATTAGTCTTTATCTGAAAAATCTTCATAGACATTTGGTTTAATTCTCAGCAGTCCATTTCTGAGCTCTGAGGAATCTTGCCTTCTTTTGAGCTACTTGATCTTTTTTCTGGGCAAGTGACAATTTGGGACAGTTCCACCTCTTCTTTTTAACTTCTCCCTTCGGCTTCTTTTCATAGACTGGATTCTTTCATATAGCAGCATAAACTTCCTTATACATCTTGTCTATTGGTCTTCTTGACTCACTAAAGTGGAACTAGCCATTCAAAAATGTGAAAACCATGATTTCTAAAGCCAAACCTTTGCTTCTGTAAACATAGATATCATTGGCTTAAATCTATTTTTACTTCATGACTATTACCATTACAAAATATTGAACTCAAAATTATAACATATTTTTATTATATTCATCCCATGATTACACTCATATTTCTCTCTTTTATGCCCCTTATCCTCTTTCTCTTGTTTAATATTAAACTCCCTTCTGTTTCATGTCATCTTTTTTAGATTCCACACAATAGTGAGAACATAAGATTACTGTCTTTCTGAGTCTTACTCATGTCACTTTACATGATGAGTTCCTGTTCCATCCATTTTCATGGAAATGAAAATTTTGTTCTTTATATCTGATAGGAGTGATGAGAGTAAACAGCATTGCCTTGCTCTTGATTTTAGGGAAAAAAATGCTTTCAATTCTTCCCCATTTGGTATGGTATTTGCTATAGGCTTGCCGTATGTGGCCTTACCACATTGAAGTATGATTCTTTAATACTTCTTTAGGGATTTTATCATAAAGACTTGTTGGATTTGACCAAAGTCCTTTTCTGAATCTATTGCAATAATCACATGATTTTATTATTGATTCTATTTATTTAGGGTATTCTATTTATTGGTTTATATATGCTGAACAATCCTTGCATCCCTGTGATGAAACCAGTTTGATCATGGTATTTATTTTAATGCAATGTTTAACTCAGTTTGCAAATATTTTTCTTGGAACTTTTGTATCTATGTTCACCAAGGATATTGCTCCACAGTTTTTGTTGTTCTTCAGAAAACATTGTTCTGGAGCTTTGAGAGTAAATGAAAAAGTTCCCAGTAAGATGAAACCAACAGAATTGAAACATATTACATAAAAGTTCCACATAGAGCTGCCCATGTAAAATTTAAATACACATAAATGTATTGAATGGAATTGTGAAAAAATAACAGAAAAAGAAAATGTAAAAATAATGCACAAAAAAAGAGAAACGATGAAGAAGAGACCTATCATGGCAATATAGCATTCACATAGAGCTCCAGGGTATGCAATAAGGTCAGTCAGTGTAGCTAAATGAAATAGTAGAGCTACTAACTCTGAAATATGTGCTGACTGAGATAGCAATGAGGTAAAATACAGAAAACGTGAAAGCTAGAATAAGAAGTGAATCTACTCATAAACTTAGGTGCTCATGGGGAAGGCGTATGGTTTTCCCACCAGGATATAGGCCAGAATCTGACATAAAATAGCAAGTAGAACTCTGAATCACTGGCGCAAATCTCAGCTCGTGTTGAAACATTTAGCCACCCTGGGAAATACACAAAATTTTCAGAGAAATAAACCATAGAGCATTTCACCCAATGGCAAGATACACATTTTTCTCAGCAACCCACAGAACTTTTTCCAAAATAGACTTTATCTTATGTCATTAAAACGACTAAATAAATACAAAAGAGTTAAAATAATCTCCAGCATCATATTAGATAGTGATATAATGAAACTATAAATCAACATTAATAGAAACCACAGGAGCTATAAAAACACACAGAGATTAAATAATAATTATTTAATAATTATCAGGTAACAAAAGAAATCAGAAAAGAAATTTTAAAATTCCTAGAATTAAATGGCAATGGCAATACAACATATCAGAATATATGTAACACAACGTAAGAAGAAAGCTTACACCTATGAGCACCTACAAAGGAATTTCAAATAAATAACCTAATGCTACATCAAAAGGTCCTAGAAAAACAAGAGTAATTCAAACACAAAACTTTTAGAAGTAAGGAAATTATAAATATCAGCGAATAAATCAATAAAATTGAGCCTAAAAAATACAAAGGGTCAATGAATCAAAGAGTTGCTTAATTGGAAATATAAATAAAATCAGTAAACACACAGTTACCAAAAGAAGGAAAGACCCATATCAATGCAATGAGAACTGCAAAAAAAGGGGGGAGGAGAAAAGAAAATTACAAAAGACGGTACTGACATCCAGAGGGTAATAAAAAACTACCTTGAAGACTTATATTCTAATAAAGTGGAAAGTATATAAGAAATGGATAAATTTCTAGGTATGTATGACTCATCAAAATTTAACCAATAAGATGCAAGTACCTAACTAGTAAGAGGCAATGGAAATGATAGAATAATAAAATTCTACAAATTAAGAAAACCTAGGACCTAATGGACTTATTGCTGAATTTTACCAGAGCTTCAAAGAAGAATTAAGATCAATTCCCCTCAATTTTTTTCAGAAAATTGAAAAGGAAAGAAGACTCTCAAACTCATCCCATGAACCCATCATTACCCTGATACCAAAACTGGACAAGTGTAGCATTAGGCAAGTGATGTTTGAGTGGTTAGGGATCTTCAATGGCCTCCATCCTCCCACACAGGTATCTCCAGGTTCCTCTCCTTCTCTTTGACAAAAAATAGGGAAGTTAGGTGAACTGACTGAGAGTCCAAGGCCCACAGAAGAGAATGAGGAACTCAGATTCTTCACAGAAAGAGGAAGTTAGAAGTGAATATGAAGTTTGACATCCCAAGGATATAGGAATGCTATAACATACATAAACCAATAACAGTAATGCACTACCATAAATAGAATTGAAAGTAAAAATCACATGACCATCTTAATAGTTGCAGAAAAAGTCTTTGAAAGAATCCAACTTACATTCATGATATATATATCTTGACAGAAATAGATATACAAAGAACTTACTTTAAATGGAGAAGGGCTATTTGTGAACAAACCCACTGTCAACATCATATTAAATGAGGAAAAGCTGAAAATATTCCCTCTAAAATCAGGAACAAAACACATGTACCCACTCCCATCATTCTTCTTCAGTATACTAAAATTTTTTAGCTAGACCAATTGGATAAGAAAATGAAACAAAGGAGGTACAAATGGGAAAGAAAAAATCAACCTTTATTTATAGAAGGTATCATCTTGTACATAGAATATTAACAAACTCCCCCAGAATTTTTTAGAGCTCATAAACAAATTCAGAAAAGTGACAAAATACAAAATCAAACATGAATAATATTTCCCTACACCAATAATAAACTCAACAATAATGAAATCAAAAAGACATTGTAATTTATGGTAGCTTCACACAAAAATAAAATACCTTAGAATCAACCTAACCAAGAAGATGAAAGACATTTATAATGAATACTATAGTACTCTGAAGAAAGAAATTGAATAGGACTTTAGAACCTGGAAAGAAATCCCCTATTCCTGGATATGCAAATAAATGTCAAGTAGCCGTATTATCCAAAATGATATATTTCTGTCAAGTAGTGGTGTCAAGTATTATGTCCCAGAAACAAGAAAGCTGACTAACACAGAAACTTGGTACCAGGAGTAAACTGTTGCCAGAACTCTGGAGATATATACTAAGGAAGTTTCAAAATACATTAAGCAGAACTCAATGAGTGATTCTGTTGAGATCTCAGAATGCTGATAGAAATACAGACAGCAAAAGCTAGGCCTAGAAGCTTTCAGTTGGAATCAAGGATTCCATTGACATTTGTACTACAGGCCATGTGTGTTATACTCTGACAGAAAATGTGTCTACATTTTCACTGTGTCCTGAAAATTTTCAGGAAACAGATTGAGGATGATGGAGTAATTAGTCTGGCAGAGAAAATGTCTTAAAATTGGGAATAATTTAGTCAATGGCACATATGTTTCTTTTAAAACTCTACTCCTTATGGAGAAATTTAAGAAAAAAAAAAAGAATATGCACGGATCATTCATAAGACATAAAATAGAAAGAAAACATGTCACCTAGAAAGAAAATAGGAATCACACTTGTATTAAACTTTTGGAGAGCAAAATAATTTTCAACCTAAAAGTCTCCTAGCCAGCTTAATTTATTAATACACTATATAGGCAAAAGTTACTTTTCAAGACTACAAGGACAACTAAGTTATACATTTCACACATCTTTCTTCAGAAGTTGAATGAGAATATCATCCAGAAAGATGTTGTGTGAACCAAACAGTATCAAAAATAGTAGGATCAAAAATAGTGAAATCAAGTGCTGAGATCCTGGAGCTGAGAGCACCTCCAGTTACTATGACCTCTTCTTACTGATGGCTGCAAAAGAGTCTCAGACACCCGCAATCATTGCAATGTTCATTCAGATCATTATAAATTCTAGTAGAAGAATTTTTCTTTAAATAATACATCATGGGGGCCTGCCCTGCCATGGGGAACTCAGCGGAAACCTGCATCAGGGATAAGCTGCCCGGAACCTCCACCATAGGCCCGCACTGCCACCAGGAACTCAGCAGAAGCCTGCCTCAGGGGTAGGCTGCCTGGAACCTCCACTGTGGGCCTGCACTGCCACCAGGAATTCAGCACACCTCAGGGGAAGGCTGCCTGGAACCTCCACTGAGGGCCCACCCTTCCACTGGGAACATCGAGGAGACCCGCCCAAGACTGAAAACTGCCCGGGACTGCTTCAACTGGGCCCACCCTCCCACCTGGAACATCAGAAGATGTCAGTGGGCTCTAGTTAGTGTAAGAAAAATTTGGAACTTTGCTCCCAGGTGGTGAACTGGCACTACAGCAGATTGATTGTATCAGTGTGGTGAGTATACCCCTAAAATAGAGGTGTACAGGGGATAAATAGGGCCAGAAGTAAAACCCCCTACAACTAACTGTAAAACTTTGGTGTGTCTGAAAAGAGTGTGTGTGACCCCCTCCTACACATAGAAAACACAGGCAGAGTGAAACTGACAAAACAAAAAAGCAAAATGCAGTCTCAAACATATAGTTCACCAGAAGCAAGAATAGGAGACACTGAAATAGAGGACCCCAAAAGTAACACACTGGAAGTCTCTGAAAAGATAGCAAGTGAAATAAACAACTGCATCAGGCTATAGAGGAAATCAAATTAGAAGTAGTCTCCCATGTAAAGATAGAAATAATAACTTTAGTAAAGGAGTTGTTGAATGCAGCTAAAGAAGAACTAGAGAAAAAAGTATATGAGCATGGGAAACTGATTGAAACTTTGAATGAACAATATAGAAAACAAGCAGAATTTATGAAACAAACTCAAAGAGACATACAAGAAACAAAAAATTCTATTGAAAGTGTGAAAAACCGCCTAAAGGAAGCTGAGGAAAGGATTTCAGACCTTGAGGACAGGATCACAATTAGTGATCAGGAAAGGATAGAACTTTTAAAAATAACAAAGCAGCATGAAATGACAATCCAGAACCTTCATGATGATGCCAAGAGCAACAATATAAGAATAATGGGCATTAGCGAATATACAGGAGTGCAGGCAAATGACATATGTATTTACATAAATAATAGCAGAAAATTTCCCAAACATGGGAAAAGAATCTGATATGCAGATAAGTGAGGCATATAGAACACCAAACAGTCACAATCAACATAAATCCACACACAGACACATAATAATTAAGATCTCAGACATACAGCATAAAAACAGAATATTAAAATTTGTCAGAGAAAAGACACATCTCACCTATCAAGGAAAGCCCATAAAAATCACGGCAGACTTTTCAGCACAAACCCTCAAGTCAAGAAGAGCTTGGAGTGAGGTATTTCAAGCCCTGAAAGAAAACAACCTTCAACCCAGACTGATGTACCAGCAAAACTTTCATTCAAATTTAATGGAGAAACAAGATACTTCCATGACAAAGAACAACTGAAGAAATTCATATCCACTAAACCAACCCTAGAAAGATTACTTAAAGACATACTAGACAGAGATAAAAATGACCACAATCCCCAAAACAACAACAGAAAGAAACCACCAGGTAGGATAAGCAATTAAATAAGAGGAAAAGCAGAAACAAATAACTGGAATATAACATGGCAAAGTTGAGCCAGTACATATCAGTGATATCCATAAATATAAATGACCTCAATTCACCTATAAAAAGAAATAGATTGACAGAATGGATCAAGAAACAGGACCCCACAATATGCTGTATACAAGAAACACATCTGACCCAAAAGGAAACTCAGAGATTAAAAGTCAAAGGATGGAAAACAGTATTCCATACAACAGGAACCCAGAAAAAAGAAGGGGTAACTATTCTAATGGCAGGAAATGTGAACTTCAAACCTAAAATGATTAAAAGAGATAAAGAAGGTCACTACATACTCAGTAGTGGAAAAATTCAAGAGGAAGAACTAACAATTATAAATATATATGCACCAAATATAGGAGCACCCAACTATGTAAGACAGACACTAATGGAAATGAAAAACCAACTACAAAAGAACACAATTATAACAGAGGATGCTAACAGCCCATTGTCACAAAGAGATAGATCAACTAGACAAAAAGTCAGCAAAGAAATAACAAAACTGAATCATACCTGTGAGCAATTGGACTTAGTAGATGTTTACAGAGTGTTCCACCCAACCACATCAGAATACACATTCTTCTCAGCTGCATATGGGACATTCTCCGAAATAGACCATATATTATCCCATAAAACATTCTTAAGTAAATGCAAAGGTATTGAAATCATACCATGCATAATATCTGACCATAGTGCACTGAAATTGGAAATTAATGGCAAAAGAAATTGTAAAACCTGCATAAACACATGGAAATTAAATAACAGCCTTTGAACAACCAGTGGGCTACAGATGAAATTAAAGAAGAAATAAAGCAATACCTACAATTGAGTGAAAATATAGAAACAACATACTGTAACCTGTGGGATTCAATGAAAGAAGTGTTAAGGGGAAAATATAAAGCAATAAATTGTCATATTAAGAAAACAGAATGAGCACAAATAAACAACCTAATGCTCCATCTCAAGTGTCTAGAAAAAGAAGAGCAAGCTAAACCCAAAGCTCATAGAAGACAGGAAATTGTAAAGATTAGAGCAGAAATCAATGCAATTGAAACTAAAAAAACAATACAAAGAATTAATGAATCAAAAAGCTGGTTTTTTGAGAGAATAAACACAATTGACAAACCCCTAGCTAACCTTATCAAGAGAAAGAAAGAAAAAACCCAAATTCATGCAATAAGAACTGAAAAGGAAGAAACTACTACAGATCCCATGGAAATTCAAAAGATCATGAATACCTACTTTGAAAATCTCTACTCATATAGAGTGAAAAACACAGAGGAAATGGACATATTTCTATAAACATATGAACTACCAAAGCTCAACCAAGAAGATATAGCAATTTTGAACAACCCAATATCAGCTACTGAAATTGAAAATGTAATTAAAAACTTAACCAACAAAGAAAAGTCCAGGTCCTGATGGATTCACAGCTGAATTCTACAAGAAATTTAGAGAAGATTTGATGCCAGTACTCCTTAAACTCTTCAGTGAAATTGAGAGAAAAGCAATCCTCCCTAAATCATTCCTGAAGGCAAGTACTACTCTGATACCAAAACCAGAGAAAGATCCAACCAAAAAAGAGAACTATAGGCCAATCTCACTAATGAACACTGATACAAAGATTCTCAACAGAATACTGGCAAATAGAATGCAGCAAATCATCAAGAAGAGTATACATCATGACCAAGTGGGGTTCATTCCAGGAATGCAAGGATGGTTTAACATAAGCAAATCAATAAATGTAATACACCACATCAACAAAGCCAAAAACAAACACCACATGGTCATCTCAATAGATGCAGAAAAAGCTTTCGACAAAGCCCAACACATGTTCATGATAAAAACCCTTCAGAAACTAGGAATACATGGCATCTACCTCAACCTTATAAAGGCCATCAATGACAAACCAACAGCCAACATTATACTAAGTGGAAAAAAACTGAAAACTTTCACTTTAAAGTCAGGAACAAAACAAGGATATCCACTATCACCACTCTTTTTCAACATAGTTCTGGAAACACTAGCCAGGGCAATCAGACAAGAGAGAGAAATAAAAGGAGTAAAGATAGGAAAGGAAGAAGTTAAATTATCACTATTTGCAGATGACATGATACTCTACATAGAAGACCCAAAAAACTCCATTAAAAGACTACTAGAGGTAATAAACAAGTTCAGCAGTGTAGCTGGATGCAAAGTCAATGCTCAAAAATCAATAGCATTCCTGTACACAAACAAAAACTCACTGAGAGAGAAATTATGGAAATATCGCCCTTTAAAATAACATGCAAAACATGAAATAATTAGGAATCAACCTAACTAAAAATGTAAAAGACCTATATGCTGAAAATTTTACTATGCTGAAAAAGGATATTGAAGAGGATATTAGAAAATGGAAGGACATTCCTTGCTCTTGTTTAGGAAGAACCAACATTGTGAAAATGGCCATGCTCCCAAAACTGTTATACAGATTTAACACAATCCCAATCAAGATACCATTGACATACCTCACAGATCTAGATAAAACACTCCTAAAATTCATTTGGAAACAGAAGAAACCTAGAATAGCAAAGACAATTCTAGACAACAAAAGCAAGACAGGAGGCATCTCAGTTCCTGACTTGAAACAGTACTATAAAGCCACAGTGATAAAATCAGCTTGGTACTGGCAAAGAAATAGACCTGAAGATCAATGGAACAGATTAGAAGATGCAAGCACAACTACAAAGACACTCAGCCACCTGAGAGTTGACAAAGGGGCTAAATATGTCCACTGGAAGGATAGTCTCTTTAATAAATGGTGTTGGAAAAATTGGTTCTCTAATGCCAAAGACTGAAACTAGATCCATGCATATCACCATGCACAAAACTAAAGCACAAAACTAAAAGCCTCAATATTAAAACAGAAACACTAAATCTACTGGAATCAAGGTAGGTAGAAGTCTTGGAGACATAGAGATAGGCAGAGAATTCATGAACAAAACGCAAACTGCACGGGAAACACTTCAAAGAATCAACAACTGGGATCTCACATTACTGAAAAGTTTCTGCACTTCAAAGGAAATCACCAACAGAGTGAAAAGAAAATCCACAGAGTGAGAAAGAAGTTTAACTAGCAACCCCTCAGACAAAGGACTTATGTCCAGAATATATAAAGAATTGAAAAACATCAAGCCCCCCAAATTCAAAGACTCTCTCCAAAAATGGGTATCTGAGATGAACACACAGTTCTCAGAGAAAGATATACAAATGGCAAATAAATGCATGAATAAATGTCCACCATCACTGGTCATTCGAGAAATGCAAATTAAAACAGCATTGAGATTCCACCTTACTTCAGAAAGAATAGCTGCCATAAAGAAATCAACTGATAACAAATGTTGGTGAGGCTGCAGGGAAAAAGGAACACTGCTCCACTGTTGGTGGGAATGTAGACTGGTGCAACCATTGTGGAAATCCATATGGAGAATTCTCAGAAGACTAGGATTGGAAGCCCCATTCAATCCAGCTATTCCCCTCCTGGGTATTTTCCCAGAAGAACTGAAAAGTTCATATCACAGTGATATATGTGCACCCATGTTCATAGCTGCACAATTTGTGATAGCTAAATCCTGGAAACAACCAAGATGCCCGTTAACTGCAGAGTGGATGAAATGATGTGACATTTTTATACAATGGAATATTACTCAGCTATAAAAAAGGATGATCTTAAGGCCTTCATAGGCAAATGGAGACTATCCTCATTAGTGAAATAAATAAGAATCATATTTATAAATATCATATTGTGTCTCTAGTGTAAAAGTAAATAGGAACTACAAGAGTAATAAAACCAAAATGTGTAAGTGCTATTGTAAAAAAGAGAGGAAAAGAAAGTGCTCTAAGGGATATAACTGCATGTATGAGTGTGTAAAATAGATGACCATATTGCTGAATCGTTGTTGGATCTTTGAGCAGAACTGTTTGTTGTCTGACTGTTTGAATTTTTACTATGTACCCTTTAACTTTGTAACTTGAACAAGTACATCCAGGATGACAGTACGTAATTTATAAGTTACTGATTTCTTAGTGGGGCTTTTTCTCATTCTCCTTTTACTTTCTTTCATTTAGAATTCTGTATTGTTGCTACCCTTTTTTCTGTTTTGCTTTTTTTTTCTTCTTTTTAAATAAAATTTTTAAAATGTATAATTGCTATTGTAAAAAAAGAGGAAATAGGGAGCACTATAAAAGATATAGCTGCATGTATGCTTAGGTGTGTGGGATTGATGACCGTATTTCTAGGTTCTTGTTGGATTCCTGAACAGATCTGTTTGCACTCTCACTGCTGTAGTGTCCACTTTGTGTGCTTTAATTTTGTAACTTGAATAACGATTTCTAAAAGAACAACATGTAATTTATCAACTAGTGATTTCTTACTGTTTATCTTCTTTTCTTGAAATTCTGTAATATTTCTATCTTTTTCCTGTTTTTTTTTTTGTCTCTTTAAATAAAAAAAAAATAGTGAAATCAGGGCTGGAGATATAGCTCAGTGGCATAAGTGCTTGCCTGGCAAGCAAAAGGTCATGAGTTCAATCCCCGGTACCCCCCAAAAGAAAAAAAAAGTGAAATCAAAGCAAAAGATAACAAATAGAAGAACATTAATAGTGGTGCTGCAAGTTAAAAGAAATCAGTACATGTAGGAACATGTGACCAGAGGGCTAGTGAGGGAAGGTCACAGGGCTAAAGGGAGTGCTAAAGATGAACTGGTTTGCAAAAGACTAAAGCTTAGAAAAAAGAATGAGATGTTTAAAACAAGTGAACAAGGGAAAATCAACAAAATAAAAAAAAAACTGAGTAAGAGATAATATGCAATCAAAGCATAGTATTTGATTCTACAGAAAACAATGTCTATAATGTCACAGAATTTCAAAGAAAATAAAATTAAGATATTTCATAAAGTCCAAAAGCACACAAAAACTAGAAGACAAATATGTGCAACATGTGGAACAAAAAATTTATACAAAGAACAAATATAGATTTCTGTGTAAAAGACAAGCAACTTAGTAGAGACACAGGCAAAGGATACAAGATATCAAATTGTGGAAGAGAAAATGACACCAAATGTTTGAAAAGTTACTTATTCTTAATTATAGTTTAAGAAATGCAAAGGAAATTAGCTTTAAAATTTCACTTTTAATCTATAATATTAACAACAAAATTCTGTAATCTCTACAACTGGTTATTGGATGGGAAAGCAGGAACTCATAAGCAATGTTAATGCAAATATGAATAGGTACAAATGTTCTGGAAAGTTATTCAACATAGCTCAGTAACTAACTGCATATTTAACCTCTACCCTAGTAACTCCCCGAAAATAATCAGTCTGACAAATGCAGAATGTTCAAATGGAAAAAGCATCAAGGGTTGGAGGGACCAGGGAGAGGTGAGAAGGGGGTGAGTACAAAAAAAGAATTAAGATATGTCATGCCCACATACAAACCCCCCACAATAAATATAACCTTGTATTGCAAATGTGTACTAATAAACTAATTACACTGCTTATTTTTTTTTTTAAAAAAAGAGAATCTAAGGGCTGGGCATATAGCTCAGCAGCACAAATGCCTGCTTGGCAAGTGGAAGGTTCTGAGTTTGATTCCCAGTACCAAAAAAAAAAAAAAAAAATCTATACCCATTGGTGTGTGCTGAAGCATTGTTACAGCAGTTCTTAAAATTACCATGACCCAAATGTCATGAAAAGTGACATAATTGATAAATTACAACATACTTATGAAACAGACCACTAAGCCAGTATTTTAAATAAATTAGACAGTAGTTTAGAAAAGGATTTATTATAGATTATAAAGTTTTTAAAGCAAAATTTTAGAAACAACATTTCAAAGGAGCATATGGAGCATGATCTTATTGTTAAAAGAAATTTTTTAAAATGTGCACATGTGCATGTATACATGTATACACATATATTAACATAATAGTAAAGAAAATATGGAAATAAACACACAAATTGATAGCAACAATTATGTTAGCAAAGGGATAAATAGCAGATTCTACATCCACCTTTATAGTATTTTCTCATTAGAGTGACATGTGAAAAGGTCAATGAAAATTTTTTAAAAGGCAAGAAATGGAAAAGAATCAATAGTGAAATTAAACACTACTCAAAGAGAAGGACAAAAAAATCTCCACAATGAATCATTTGTTATGCAGAGAATTCATGAACAACAGGATATTAGTACAATGAAACACCAAAGATGAAAAGATAAGACAGAAGAAAATGAGGGAAAACAAAACTGCAGCAGTAAGATGTAAACTGATGATTTAAAATACTATAAGGTCCATCTTACTCCAGAAAGAATGGCTGTCAAGAGGAATTCAAACAATGACAAATGCTGGAGATGTTGGGGAAAAGGAACCCTTCTAAATTGTTGGTGGGATTACAAACTAACACAGCTGCTGTGGATACCAATGTGAAGATACTTCAAAAACCTAAAAAAAGAAATTCTACTTGACCTAGCTATTTCCTTTCTAGGTATTTTCCTAAAAACTTTAAAGACATTATATTACAATGATACCTGTATACTCATGCTTATAGCAGCATAATTCATAATAGCTAAATCATGTAAGTAGCCTAGTGCCCACCAACAGATGAGTGGTTAAAGAAAATGTGGTATTTACATATAATGGAGTACTACTCTGCCATAAAGAAGAATAAACTTGAGTCAATTTTGAGAACACGAATGCACCTTGAGACCATAATATTAAGTGGAATTAGTCAGACACACAAGCTTAAATATCACATGGTTTTTCTTATATGAGAAACTCAAAATATAAATAAAGAGTAAAATAAAAGATAGACAGTAGGAAATAGTTGAAGAGATCTTTTACAAACGATATAAGCACCTAGATGTGAAGAGAAGGGAACAAAGAGAGGGGAAAAAGGTGAAAAAAGACTTAAGATGTGTACCAGTTCCCTGTGAGGGTTACAATCATCATGTACTACAGATACATAATGATAAAAAATGAATAACATTACATGAAATACTACTACAGGAATAATAAATACATTGAAATAGCACCAAAAGAATACATGGGGTCAGAATTGAATTAAAGGCCAAATGTATTCAGAAAATAAAAATGAGAAGAGTATTAATCTCTTAGAATAGAGTTAATAGATATAACTGGCAGATAATGATTATCCATCAAAAGAAAACCAACTTTTCTTCATTTTAAGGAAATCTTGTATTCTATTATATCCTTGATGGGCAATAGTTGTTTTTTTTAAAACTATATAAGTAAGTTTCCAGGGGGAAAAAGCTTTCCCTGACAGTTAATGAGCCCACTGTAGTTGAGAACATACAAATAATTATTACACAGAATCATCAGAACTGAGACGTATTTTGAAAATGTTTCTGAATTTCACAAATGGAGAATCAGTTCGAGAATAATATCATCAGGAAAAGTAGTGGGAAATTAAAAAAGATGGAGAAAAGAAAGGAAAACTAGGAAAAAGGAGGAGTGGAATCAAATGAGGCACAAGTATGGCTGCCAAGGTTAAGGGTGAAGTTAGGCTCTTGGAATGTGGAAAGTAAGTGATTGCTGTCCTTTCTGCTAGATTTTTTCTGTCCCTCCCTGAGGAAAGTTACAGAGTTTTTTATTTGTCCATAAATCAGGTAGGAAAATATATTAGCTTTTTCATTGTTGGAATGAAACACAGGACATCTGGAACTAAAAGAAGGGGTTTATTTTGACTCACAGTATCAGAGGTTTCAGTTCATGGTCAACTTGCTCCAAGAAGGAAACATCATGGCAGAAGGACATGATGGAGAAAAGCTGTTCCACTCACACCTGGTAGGAAGCAGATCACAGGAGGAAAGCCAGAAAACTACCTCTCAGGGATCACACAGTTTCCCAAGGTCGCCCTCCCCTTAGCCCACACAGAAATACCTCAAAGCATGCTTTACAAATCTCCTAGGCAGTAGATTAAACCAATCAAGTTGATAATTAAGATTAATCCTCACAGTGGAAATAGAAGAGTTTGTATTTTAATTGTAAATAAAGCATTATATCATTGGAGAAAAAGTTAATCATTAACAAAAGTTAGTTAAGAAAGTATGAGTCTGAATCACACCAATGATATTTTTTTCTTTCTTTAAAATCTATTTTAAAGAAAGAAAAAACAAAAAACCAAGAAGCAAACAATTAAAACACATTAAAAAGAAAAATAACAATGGCAAAAAAACCAATAGCAGAATAGGATTTCAAAACAAGCTGTTAGAAATTTAACAATGATTGTTATACTACATATTGTTATCCTCAAAGTAATTGCTCAGGCTACCAGATATAATTTTTTCCTTTATTTATTCCATCTCTTCCTTTTTTTTCTTTCTGAGGCCAAATATGTTTCAAAAGTTGCAGAGGGTTTCTATCTTTCATTCCTAACATTTGAGGAGACTTTGAAAATTAAACATCTTTTGAAAACAAAGAAAAACAAAGAAACATGTTCACTAGATCCTAATTCTCCATTAAATTTTGTCACTACTTGACTTACCTGACTTTCTCATACTATGAAAAAGCCAGTATATATTATGTTTTATATATTATACATATATGATACATAGGTGAATATAAATTCTTGACATGTTTATCTGTGGAGTTCTGCTGGTAAGTTAGCCTGGCTGATCCCAAAAGAGTTAAAACTCACAAGTGCATAAAATAATTTACCTTGAAAGCCTCAGGAGGCAAGGAATTATATTTGCAAGTACAATTAAGGAGCATAGAAGTTTGCCTAAATCCATATGATAAACAAGTACTAATAAGAGTATATAGTAGAAGATAAAAGCAAGCTTTCCACAACAAGTACAGATCACTATATACTGTATTAAATCTTTTCTGTAATATCACAGAAAAAGAAATAAATTAATTATTTTTTCAGAAATCAACTGTGATCAGCAGGAAGCTAAACATAACTGAGTACAATGTTGTCTTGGATATAGCTCTGTTACTTGAACAACATGAAAATTACACACATATTTGGGTGAAATGTAAATATTTTGACATAATTATGAAATCGTCCCATGGTAAAACCACCTCATGTTTAGCAAATGAGAAATACTTAAAGTTGATCTTACATCAGTATTACCAAGCAAGAAATGATAAAAAGTCATTGATCTGAACAAACTGATTTACTAGATCAGAGCACAATTACTTAAGTACAATGAAAGTAATTCTAGGTCATGTCTTTATCCTATAAAAATTTGTTGTCTGTGATATTGGATTTTGCATTTGACTCTAGAAAGTCAGAGGAATAGCAGGAAAACTATACTTCCAGCTTATCCATAAATTGTTTTGTATTCATGCAGGTACTGCTTCATTACCAAGAGTATTGCCTAGAAACCAGATTGAAAATGTCCGTGAATTGAGGAAGTTCCAGAAGGGCAGTGAACTGTACAGTGACCACACATTTTGAAACTTTAAAATATATATCTAGGTGTGTATGTTCATAAACTGAGATTAAAACCTTTCTTTTCAAAGTTCTGCCTCTTTTCAGATTCAGAACTGGTTTTATCAGCCATGGATTGCTTTTTTTTTATATTAAACTCTTAAAAAGTCATTACCTGCAATCAAAACTATGTTTCAATAGATAAAGTAAAATCATATAGTCTATTTTTCTTGCTATCTGCTTTCTAAAAATTCCATGTAGTTCAGTTGCTACCTGGCATGATGATATGATATTTTTCCTTATTTATATATAGTGTATAAAGTACACATACAGAGAGATATGTGCCACACAGTTTAGAAGCTGTTATGGTTTATACATTGTGTCAACTTGAAAAGTTTAGAAGCTTCACTAAGTGGTTCAGCAGGGGGCCAGGGTCCTAGTTTGTAACATCTTCAGCCTGTGCAAGAGGAGGGCACACAGATGGGGTGAGTGCTATACCCACCCCAGGGGATTACCCTGTGTGCAATAAAAGACATATGAGGAAGGACCAATTGCTGGTTCTTGGGAGGAGATTCAGTCTTCGCCTTCAGCTTGGACGTCATCTCCTGGCTTCTGACCCAGACTGTTCGGCATCTCCCTGGAATTCTTCAGCCTTCACCATAGACTCTTCAGCCTTCGTTATAGACCCTTCAGCCTTCCATTATGGATTCTCCAGCATTCTGTTGCAGACCCATCAGCCTCCTGATACAGACTTGCATGGGGCACTGCCGTGAGCTCCAGCCCTTCGGCTTGTCTCTTCAACCTCCAGCATCCAGACACCCTCTGCACACTCCCCCATATGACTTTGTGGCTGACCATTGTAAGCCAAGCTTGGATTTTCTTATATATTTGTGTATCTTATGTTTTATCTATTTCTCTAGTAAACCCTGACTGATACAGATTTGATCCCTCCCATAGGCATGTGTATACTTTGTCACTAGCAATGATGGCACAGTCTTCATAATCTCAAAGTCAAGATTCCCAATCTTTGACCATAACCTTGGGGCTTTCTAGCTCACCTTCTCTGGCACTGCAATTCAAATCATTCATAAACCTCACCAAAACTTCCAATCTATTGTCACCACCATAGCTGACCAACCACTGCATCCTATTTCCCCCTTAGCAAATTTTAAATTTCACAATCAATTGTAACAATCTTTATGTTGAATACACCTTCAATGACCCAACCCACATATACCAATTAAACACATCTGCTTATTCTCACCTGCACTTAGTAGATGGATCAAAATATAGAAAAATCTATGATTAGGTCAAATAGTCTTCCTTGTTTCATGACCATGAATGTTTCTGAATATTATATTTGACCCTAACTAGATATATTCTACTTTTAAGATGATTTCCACCTCCTATCCTATCTCCAACCCTTCCTCATCATTTTCATTCTTAGTTGATAATGTGGCTCCCCACTTTATTCAAATAATAAGAGACCTAGCCCAATCATATTGATCCCCAAACCAGCATCTTCACTTACTGTGCCCCTTCAATTTTCCCCTGAAATAAACCATTGCCTCTCCTTTCTAAAGATCAATGAGTTGTGCACTTTAATCTATTCAAGAATATCACTCAGGTGATTTACTTTCCTTTCTACCTCATCAGTTTTCCTTTACTATTGAATTATTTCTGTCAGCCTATGTTCTATTAATGCTGTACCTTTAAAGTCAAAGGTATGCCATACTTATTCTAGATAGCACCAAATGTCTCTACTTTGCTTCACGCAAAACTTGAAAAACCCATGTTTATACCAAGTCTCCAAATTCTACCTTTCATCTACTTTAAAATTCCAGGTCTCAGTCTACAGTTCCCCTCTCCTCTCCATCTGTTCTTTCTTTCTGATTATCTCATTAGACTTACAAATTTATAAATTTTATCTGCATGCAGATAATTCCCAATATATAACTCCCAATCCAGACACTTCTCCTCAATTGCAGACTAATATTTTCACTGGATATTCACTACCTAATAAAGACTAAATGCCTACACACACACCCATTAAGATGGTGAAGTCTTAACACAGCAGTGACTCTATTTGGGGATATGGTCTCTAAGGAAATAAGTTTAAATGAATTCAGTAAGGATGGGCTCTGATAGGATAGGATTGATGTACTTTTTAAAAAGAAATGCTAGATTTCTTATACCCTTTCACTCTCTGCATGGACCCAGAAAAAGGACCATGTAAAGACATTTAGTGAAATAACCCAGATTCAAAATAACAAATGTCTTATGTTCTTCACCCTAATACATGGACTCTAAAAGGAAGATGATAAAAGAAAAATAGAAAGAAGATAAGAGGAAGAAAATAAGATGGAGAGATAATAATGGCTGATCATACTTGATATATATAGTCAAAATATACATATTGAAAGCAAAAAAGTAAAAGGAGAAGGAGGAAGAAGGACTAGGTAAAAATGACCACAGTATATTACATATATTTATAAATCTGATTATATTAAATTTATTAACCTGTAAAACCAATATACAGGGCTGGAGATTTAGCTCAGCAGCCTAAGCGCCTGCCTTGCAAGCATGCGGTCATGAGTTCAATCCCTGGTACCGATAAAAAAAAACACAAATATGCACTAATAAAATATACAAAACAAAAAGGAAATTAAAAGAAGAAATTGGTATAGAGGTCTCTTAAATGCTTCTCTAAAATTTAAAAATAAAAGAGAGAAGGTAATAATCTAAAAGAAATAAAGGCAAACCCTCACCAGAAGTCAAATTTGTCAGACTCTCCAGAACTTTGAAAAATGAAGTTCTGTTCTTCAGTCTATTCAATCTGTTGTATTTTGGCATTGCAGTCTGATCAGACTTACAAAATCGTCATTTGGATGTTTAAATGACATCTCAAAATCCATATATTTAAAAGCTAAATGCTTTATTTTTCCCCAAAATCTGTTCTACCATCTTCTTCATCTAGATTATAAAACCATCTTTCTTTCCAATGTCCTGATTAAAAAAAAAACTTAAATTACAGTGGACCCTTGACTTATGAAGCATTTGTTTGCAGAAGTTGGTTGTAACTCAAGTTGGCTGTAAATCAAGACTATCTTTCCCATAAGAATTAAAGGAAATGACCACAATGCATTCAGATCTCCCAACCCCCCCCCTCAGCTAATCTTTTCATGATTAAAAACAGGTGTGTATATTGTGTGTAACTCACCAAAAAGTTATAAAATGTTTCTAGTTCACCAGAAACAACAATTTCATACTGTACTCATCACTGAAGTTGACATCTTTGGCTTTCAGGAAGTGATGATGAAATGGAAGATGCTTGTTGTTTTGAAAGGGAGTCCTCTTCCATAAACACATCAGAAATGTGACTTTCTGGTGTTTTCTCTCATTTATACCTACCATTAGGACCTGCTTCTGACTCAGTAGGTCTCAGTCTTTTCAGAACTAAAAACTGATCTAAGATTGCCTGCTTGTGTCTTTTCTGTAACACTGTTCTGTAGTATGACATGACATTGTCATTAAGAAAGTCTATGCAACATTTGGTTTTTTCTCTATCTGGATGGGTCATTTCTACAAATATTTGTATCTCTGCCCATTTTCTTCAGGATTTCCTTTAGTTCAGAAGGAGAACTTTGCTGCACTGATTTTTTATATTCCCCTGCCTCTTCAGAAAACTTCTCAGCTGCCATATCTGAAAATATGATAAGAGCAAAAGCCATTTCTCTGCGTCATCATTCAAAGTGGTGCAGTGTAATTTTCAGCAGCCCTTCTATGAGCACTGACTGCTTCACCAGGCCTAGTTATGCTATGAATCCCAGTTCTCACTTGAAAATTGGGAAACCACTGCTTACTGGCAAGAAATGTTCCACAATTTTCATTCATTGATGGATTCTCCTTTATAAGATCTGCATGTATAGCCCAGATTTTTCACAAATTATAGATTCATAGGTTATAACCTGCCATTTGCCTTTTGCTTCTCCATATTAATAATAGCCATTTTACCTCATCTAACTGTTAACTGTGACCTGCTAATTAGCTTCTTTATACAACCTTTTTTCTCTGAAAGACTGTTGAGGTGGTGGATTTCAACATGCTGAACACATTGGCAAGATTGGTCACATGAAACCCACTCATATCTCTCCACAATTTCCTTCTCCTTTCAATTGTGATTGCTTTCTTTACCTTCCTTTCCTTCCTTAGCTTATTTTCTAGCTTTTTGAGGAACATTTTGATCATGATAAAGCAATTATATAAAGCACTGACCAAAATCAAACCCACGAAGATGCACATCTGGGCACAGACAAATGCTTATGTACACTTTCATATGCTTTTCTGGAATCATGAATCTTTGAGTACAACCACGCAAGCAGCCAATGTATGAGCCATAACTCAAGACTTTGATCATAATAAGTTAAACATAAAATTTCAGCCACAACCTAAGTTGTTTGACCGTGATGCCAGTTATAACTTGAGTTTCCAGTGAATTATTAATCTCTCTCCTTCCACCATATTCTCTTTGTTTTCCATTTGGAAATCTGGTTATACCATTGAAATATAACTAGAATCCAACCACTTACCCTATTGTGTTGCTACTTCTGTGGGCCATGCCATTGTCATCTCATGTGAATTTTGATTAACACTCCCAATACCTAATCTCTCCATTTCTATTCATATTCGTCAAGGTCATTTCACAGTGCAACAGCTTGTCTACAAAATAATTGACCAGTGTTCCTCCAAAGGGTTCGGATGATAAAAGTTTGAAGCACCTGTCCAGATTCAGGGAAACCAAAGAGCCACAACAATGAAACACACTGAAGAAATATAGAAAGGAATCTGCAAAAAGAAAGTCAAGTGGACAATTGGTAAAATATAAATAAGATTTATAGATTGATTTTATATTATTGCATCATTATTAATTTGCAGCTTCAATAACTGCATCATGGTCTTGTAATGTGTTAACATTGAGGGAAAGGGTTGAGAGGTGTACAGAGACCATCTGTACTATTTTTGCAACTGAAATTTTGCAGACTAAAACTATTTCAAAATAAAACTATACTATGGTTTCCCATTTTATTCAGATATACTAAGTAGTTCATTGTTCACCATTCTCTTTCTGTTTCAACTCCATTTTCCTCTTTGCTGTTCCTTAAACAAGTCAAGCATGCTCTTACCTTGGCGATTTTTTTTGGTTTTTCTCTGCATGGAGTATGACTTCCCAAGACACCCAGAGGCTAATTTCCACATTTCCTTAAAGCCTTTCTTCCTTCTCAGTGCTTCCTGACCACCCTCTGTGGCATTGAAAGCTTCAACCTCATCATAGCACCAGAGTTTCTAATCACCTTCTTTGCCTTATTCTGTCTCACTATCTTTCCATAGTATTCTCACTGCTCAAAGAGCCATTTAATTTACTTATTCAGTATTTTCATTGTTTATTATATGTCTCTATTCAGTATTGTGTTAGTTTCTTAAAAAGAGAAAACATCATCCAATGTTTCATGTTGCTTTCAAAGTACTGAAAACAGTCCCTGGGATGGAGGAGTCATTCAATTAGCAATTGTCAAATAAAGGAATCCTTGGTCCTATACTACAGTTTAACTTAGTTTTGAAGTTTTTTCTTTTATCTTTTACTGCCACTTGCAGTAAAAGTGCCACTGCCACTTTAGTTTTATCTTCTTTCAGAGTATCTCTCATCTATAGGATTATATCTATTCTGACCCAATGTACTTACCATAATAGTATGTCAAAAGTACAAAAATATATGATAAAACATTCACAGCATATATTAAAGATCATGTTGATGTACTAAACATACAAAGGACTATAATTTGGAAATTTTTCAGAAGATATAAATAGTAAATGCATGAAAAGATAATGCATCACGATTAATAAATTTACTAATAAATTCAAGAAAATAAATAATTTTAACTCAGTTATCAAGAAAGTTAATAGCTTAATATTTAAGGTAATATGTTCCTTTTTCATGGAAGCTTCTGTAAATTACAATAAGATCTTCTTGTAAACCCTGCAAATGGATTTTACTAACATGAAGAAAAATAGGGAAATTTTATTTTAAAAATAAAAACTTCTTTTTTGGTAAAGTATATCTGCTTAGTCTCACTGGGTACTTCTCAACTAAGAAAAATTTTGTTCTCCGAGAGACATTTGACAATGTCTGGAGCCACTTTTGATTTTCACAATTAGAAGAAGTGGGACTGGCAACCAGTGAGTAGAGATCAGGCCTGCCACTCATCTTCCCATGACCCACAGGGCAGCCTTCCATAATAAAGAGACACTAGCCCAAAATGCCAGTGCTGACATTGTTCAGATCCCCTTGGATCATTTTAAATAAAGCTGTATCTTCAGAATTTGTACACTGGCTGATTCTCCCTTAGAGCCCCCACGTTTCAGTATTTTCGCAACCACAGCAAAGAAACCTGATAAACATACTGGATTTCTGACCTAGAGATTGGTGAGATAATTTTTTTTAAATGAGTAGCCATTCATTAGGTTCATAGTAGACAACTAATACAAGCTTCAAATATAAACAAATTCTGAGTTATTATGTTCTACACATCTTGTCCAACTGATTCTTGGAAATTAAATATAACATAGGATAGGGAAAAAAAGAAAATTACTGTATTGTCTCTGATTCATCTAGGTCCCTCCAGAATATCTGGTTCCTATCTGTGCTTGTGTCCTTTGTATCATCACTCATGTAGTGGTAGGTGAGACTGACGTTGTCTTCATTGAAAAATCAACCCTGTGTGGTAATGTCCAAATGATGAAGGTGGCTGTGTTACTTTAATGACAATATTTATTATGATAGTGCTGGTGTTAATCAACTTTCCCATCACTGAAAAACACACACAACTTAAAGGAAGAGAGATTCATTTTGAGTCTTAGTTCCCACATTCACAGTTGGCCAGTTCTAAAGCAGAAAGAGCACAGTAAAAGGGTTTGGAAGAGGAAAGCTTTCATGTCAAGGCAATGAGGAAGCAGAGAGAAGTCAAAGGACACCAAGACAAGAGCGCACTCATGTTAATCATACCCTCAATGACTCATCCCTTCCTGTCAAAGCCCACTTTCAAACAGAACAATCACCTGTAAATTCATCAGAGGACTAATCCACTGATGTGAATAGTATGCTCATGATCCAATCACCTTCCAAATACACTTCCAATAACACTTCCAGTGACACCCTCCAGATGTACTTCTAATGACACTTTAAGGGGAACATTTTAGATCTAATCAAAATATTTGACCCCTGGCTCTTAAAAGGTCCATGCCCATCCCATTATACAAAATCAGGCACAGTCATAGCAATGAGTTCACTCTCAGTAGGACCAATTTTCTCTATTAGTTAGACGTGAGTTCAATGCACAGTTGGCCAGCTTCAAGGCAGGAACAGCATGGCACAAAATTCTGGCAGAAGAAAACTACTCATGTCATGGGAGCCAGAAAGAAGACTGAAAGGGAAGGAAACTAGATAAAAAATATACCCTTTCAGGTCTTGCACCCAGTGACCTGTCACTTCTAGTCCAGCCCCACCTTCGTAGTCAGCTATGAACTTATCAGTGGGCTAATCCACTGATGGGAAGAGAGCCCCGATGTGCCAATCACCTTTCAAAAATATGACATTTTGAAAACACATCTTAAATCTAAACTATAACCATGCCATGCAGTGGCCACACTTAAACACTTGAGGCAGGAGTATAAATTGTTAAATTATCTCAAAAGTCTCAATAATATGTACAAAAAGACTTTCAAAAAATGTATAATTTCACATAGAACTTTTTCTTATATGAACATGTTCATTCTGGTGGAAGTGCAATAAACTATATATGAGGTATTTCTTAAAACATTAGTTTTTAAACATTTAGAAAAGAATATATCAAGCAAAAATAGGTTAATATTTTTACAATCATGTAAAGGAATATTATATAGTGATGAAAAATATATTTCCTGAGTTGCTTAAAATATACCAAGACTAATAATATAAAATTGAGTTAAAAATAATATATATATATTTTTTTTCATGAGGCATTGAATGGAATGTTTGCCTTCTACCTTACAGATTTGGTTAAAGGTGGGAAGATATCCCAGGCCAGAGGAACTGTCAAAAGCTAAAAGCAAAAACACAGTAGTTTCAAACTTTAGAAAACGCTGCCATAAGTTACTACTTTGAAAGAAACAGACAGAACTCTCTCAGAAAATCATAGCCCTCTTCCCCCTCCTTTTCTGTGTGCCTGTCTCTTATATCTTTTTCCTCTCTCTGACAAGGACTACATTTGGGAGCTACTTGTATAATTCAGAATATTCATCACATCTCAAAATCCCTAATTTAATCATATCTACAAAGACCTCCTGTCTAGGTAAAGTAAAATTCACCAGCTCCATGGATTAGGATACACCTTTGGTGGCTTTTTAGCCTACTGTAGTAGAGAAGCCCTCTCTCCAGGTCAGCAGGTGTCCCTGCTGCCTGTGAGTGCTAATAGGACTCAAATAAGCTTCTCAGCAGAAGTTCCAGTCCTGCCCCGGAGCTCCTTAATATAAAGAGTAACAGGATAACCTCATAACTCTTACTGTGCTCTGTCAACCAGTCCATACAGCCTGATATAATTTAAATAGATTGTCACTCAACACACCAGACACAGTGCTATGAATAAATTCCATTTGATTGCACATTCAAGTGTAAAGAAATCTGAACTGGTGGATTCTGGAAAGGTGACCTCCCAGGGACCATAATGAATTTGACACAACAAACTGGATAGAAAATGAAAGCATGGTAGATGGGATAGACACAGTCCTCTGCCTGTGGCCAGCCTCCACTCATCCCTTGCAGGTGATTTGCCAGAGAAAGCTGAAGGTTCATTGTCAAGTCTCAGAACCAGCCCACCCATACTGTGTCTCACAGGGATCTTTGTGCCATCTTCTCTCACTTCTTATGAAGTCTCTGGCTGAGATTTCCTGCAGAAAGGTTAGCTGGCTTGTCATCTGACATGTCTTTAGGACATCACTATGTGTTGTTTCCTTGAGTCCTTTTACCTCTCTGGCCCATGGCCGAGAAATAGAGGTTCCTTTCTCTCTGCAGAAATCAAAATTCACTCTCTAATCATTGTTCCTCCCCAGAACCCAAGAGAATATTTTTATATGCCCTTTTTCCTTCTGATTAAACTACCCCTCAGGGAAATCTCTGACACTTGATGTTTCTCTCAGAAGTATTTCTGCATTTTTGATATTTCCCCCAGATCTACCTAATCTAAACTCTTTAATGAACTTAGCCTTTGAAAGACAAGTGCAGAAAGATTCTTTTTACCTGTTTTTTCTCCCTACTGAATCCCTTATGACTTACTAAATACTCAGCATCCTAACTGCTTGCATAGAGAAACAGAAGAAAATACTGAGGACAAAGAAGTTTGTAAACAAGTCAAAGATATTTCCCTCTGAATTCTGAACATCTTTCTATTTATTACTCATACCAATGTTTTTAAGAGTCCTAAAAAGCAAACGACACGATACTGAAAAATGCAGGACATAAACTCCAAGAAGAGGAATGAAAGCTTGATCTCAACAAAATGGTTACTGCTTGAAATTGCATGGAAAACAAAACAGAACAAATAGTCAAATCCACCAGGCACTCTAAATTAACCAGGCACTACAAAAGATTAAAGACCAAGAGTTAGAACAATTAGTGCTCAGCAACAAATTCCTATCTTAACACAGGTCTTTGGGCCATACAACATGCTAACCAAGAACCAAACCAAACCAATCTGATATGGTTTTTTGTGTTGTTGTTGTTGTTATTGTTGTTGATTTTTCTTACTTTAACTGTGAGGTTAAAGAGCATTGCCTGTTCCTTAGAGATTTGTAACAAAAAAAAGCACCTTATCTGTCAATAGCCTTCATACATAGCTATAATTATACTTTAAATTGTCTATTGTTTTCTTTTAAAAATGGAAACAGAGCTTTTGCAAGTGGAAAGAGAAACAACAGTTATAAGGAAGGATAGGAGGGAAAGGGAAAAACAACAAAACAAAAAGAATTAAAATGTGTTATGTCCATGCATAAACTCCCCCATGATAAACATAATCATTACAGACTGAAAACGTGTACTACTGCTACTACTACTACAAATAATATTAATAATAACAATAAGAAGAAGAAGAAGTTTCAGTTATTCTCAATATATTTGTTTAGGCTCCCAGGAAGTCTATCTTTTTAAATGCCTCAAGACATTTACAATCTAGGATACATCAAAGTAAAACCAATATTAAAATATTGTATGAAATTACCTTCCAGTTATATAAATAAGATGAATATGAAACATAAATGAATTTAGGGCTTAGACTCTGATCTTATCCCCAAGATATCTCATTATGTATATGTAAATATTCCAAAAGCTGAAAGCAATCTGAAATCTGAACCCTCTATTTCTGAGTATTTTAGATTAAAAATAAGGGATAGTCTGTTCTTACAGTGTGTTTTGCACTACACAAATGTTTTAAAATAATGGTACTTGCAAACCATCATAATAACCCTGTGAGATAGAACTATCAACACTCTTGTTAAAATGAGAAACTTCTTTCTTTAATGGAAACCTATACTTATATGCTTTATATTTTCTAGCACTGTAATTAGTCTTTTTTGAACTAATCAGTAGAAGAAGTATGTATCTCCTTTTATTAATGTAAGTCTTTGACTAAAGGTAAAATTGGTTGAAATGAGCAAAGACTAATAAAGGATAGTGGTAGAGATTCAGTGAATAGTCAGTGCTGCCGTTTCTCCCCTATTCCTCAACCACTGAACTTATTCCACTTCTAATTTAAAAGTAGTAAGTCTCTAGATCATCTTTTGACTGACTTTCAGACACTGACATATATTTTATAGCATCCATGGCAGCGTGACATTGATTATAAGTAAGATTTTTGAAACATCAAATTAGATTCTCTAATTTAAAATGAAGATTCACATTTAATGAGATTATTTGAGATAGCCTAAAGTCAAATTAGCTAAGTTGCCTCAAGGTATGAGTGCCTTTGAATTTTCAAGGAGAGCTAAGACAGGAAAAATCATGTCTAGTCAACAACCCATTTTGACTTTTTGGGTTTTGTTTTGTTTTGTTTTGTTTTGTTTTGTTGATAGTACTTGGAATTGAACACAGAGCCTTCACAATAAGCAACATCTTCAGTCATTTTTACAATTTTACTTTTTTACTTTAAGACAGGGTCTCTCTAAGTTGACCAGACTGGGCTCAAACTTTTGATCCTCCTGCCTCAGCCTCCCTGACTGATAGTATTACAAGAGTATATTACCATAGTTGGCTCCAATTGAGTTTTTAAACAGCTTTACTCATACTTCACCACTAAAACTCCAGGGAATTAAACCCAAAAGAGAGTGAGATGCTCCAATATCAATAATTTTATTAATAATAGTTTCCTAAATTCTTGATAGATGCTAAGCACATATTGTGCCCTAAAAATACTAATCAGGATTTGAAAGATGATTATACCATTTTTAACTAAATGACTTGAACCATAATCCATAAATCCCTTCTATACAATGGATTAGAAATATAGCTGTCTCATTGGTTGTGAAATATGATCTTGTGATTGTGAAGAACTGGAAGAGTGTTTATCACAGAGTAAACTCTTAACAAAGAGAGTTGTTAATGTATCTGACAACTACTTTCCATGCATGATTATTGGGACCTGGAGATATGACGTTGGACAAGATATCCATGTTTCTTTATCTCTGTGAAGCTTATATTTCTGGAACGATGGTGGGGGGGACACAAACAAGAAAATAGCAAATCATAAAAGATAACTTTATGTTGTGGTCAAGAAGATAAATCTGATTATTAGATTGGCAATAGCTAGTTTTAGACAGTTGAGATAAAGGAATAAGGTAGAGCTGTCTGTAGTGCAGTCAGTTGAGAAGGTTGTAAAGTATGGTATTGAGTCTCCCATACCATACCGGTCAGGGGGCACCTACTGAATTCAGATGGGACAGCAAGTGCAGCAGCCCAAAGAAGATGAAGCCAAATCACTTAAGTCCTTGCAGGGCACAAAAAGAGGCTTAGATCTTATTCAAAGAGAAAAAAATTATAAATGATCATTTGGTCTAGCTTTGTAATAATCACTTTGGTTTCTGTGTGATAGTGGAAAATGGAGAAAAATCAAGAAATATAAAGAGGAAGATCAGTGAGAAACTATTGCTAGATTCTAGGTAAGAGATGATAGGCAGTTCGGTTAGGATAACGGTTGTCTCATTTTACACAGCTCTTGAAGCTTCAGAGAGAGGGTGGCAGAGGGTGAAGAAAGACAGGAATCCATGCACAAAAGCTGGGGTCAGGCAGAGCCCTTTCTCCTGATGGGAGAAAACAGACTGCCTAGTACCCACGGTACATTTATTTATACAATCAGCATATGAATGAGTCCATGGAGAGTTTCAGGGGAGGGTAGAATGGGACCAGAGGAAAATCTAATCTATTAAAGAACAGCAATTCTAGGTGGCTATACAGGGACAATTGGTGGTTTCATGGGCACCAGAGAAAACTGTGTTATCTCAAGTGAAATTCGAATGGCTACACGTATCAGCTCTCTGAACTATGCACACTTCTTGTGGGGTCCTGCCAAGAAGTGGCCTTGTCCTAGATATTCTAGGTACAGAAAGCTTTGCTCCCAACAAATGGCAATTGCTATAGAAATCACAATGTGACACGAGAAGTAAAAATAATGAAAATAATAAATCTGTGGGATAGGTATCATGGTTACCTTGATTTCATAGATAAGTAAAATACAGCTAAAGAAATTTTAAAATTTAGCAAAGGAAAAACCAGAGTTCAGAACAGCCCAAGAATTTCTGACTGTTATTTATATAGTAGGATGTGAAGTGTGGTTGGTTGGTAAATTTGCATGCACTTTAACATTTCCTAAATCAGCCTGCCTAGAGTCAACTGAACACCGAAATGTTTTGTGAGTGAGCCTCTGTTGTGTATTCGCTATGTGCAGAATCTCTAGCTTTGTTTTATTCAAGTCTTGTAAGTTGTCAAAGTCTTTGTTTTTGTTTTGTTTTGGTTTTTTGTTTTGTTTTCTTTCTGCCTTTCCTTGAGTCTCTTAAGACATTCTCTGGAAAAAAAAACATTGTAGTTTAACATGCTACTGTTTCGATTTTTTTTTTTTACTTGAAGCAGCACTGATTGGTTTGTTGCCATATTCTCCAAAAAGCAGATGTTTTTTCTGAAATGTGTGAATTTTCACTTGAGAAAGAGAAGTTGAACTCTTATTTATCTCTAACCCTGCTTTGTCACATGAGGAAATCATAATTACAGGATTGTTATTTTACTGTGCACTGATATCCACTTGAATCAAGATTTTTTTTTTTTTTTTTTTTTTTTGCTCTAAGGAGAAAAACTTACAGTTGTCTTTTGGGAAAGACAATTTTATTTCATTGCTGATAATACTTTTAGTCTCTTTAACAAATCAGTAAGTTTTCAGACTTGGACACTGCACCTCCCAGCCCAAAAAACCCTTGACCTATAGGACTGTCCATAGTTGTTGGGTTTGCTGTGAAAAGTATAGCAATGTATAAGGAAAATTCTGTAGGAACAGAGGGAGCAAGATTTTTCTGAAATGTATTCAGATAAGGCAAGAAAATTTGTTATCCTTTATTCTATAGAACATAAATTTTAAATGTTTTATATAATTTAGAGAAGAATTCTAATACAACAACATGAGAGAGTTTAGTAAATGGTAAAAAGCTCAAAACGAGGACAGGAGAGAAGAAAGTAAGCAGGTTTCCTTTAATAAATGTACTGCTGCAACAATTCTTATTAGACATCTTGAGTGCAATTTCACTTCTCTTTTCCAAAAAAAAATCTCTAAAAGTAAAGTTATTATAATGCAATTCTTTAGCCTGACACCATCTTACACATTTCACGAATCCAAAGTGACTGACCTTTTTAACTTAGTAAAATACTTGTAGAAATTGACAGGGAGGAAATAGAAGAGGGGATGTGAATAAATTCATAGATATTCACAATCTGTACATTAATTTCCTAGCATCTCAATTTTCGCAGCATTCTCCACTTCTCATGTACTGAATAGTACACCTAGTATTCAAAAAGTGTTCCCTAGCCCTGCATTCATAAGGAACTTGAGCTAACTCTCAGTATGTTCCTTGTGAATGTGACAAGATCTGGAAACTGCTGTAATTACTAAACAATCCTAAATAAGTTAGGTCACTGACAAAGGTTAGTTGCAGCTTTGAAATGTTCCAAATTCAGTTGTGAATGCCTTTCAATTCTTCAAACTTTGGGGTCTATTTAAGTAAGAGGCTTATAAGTAATTATCCAAAGCTTGCCATAAAGACCATACAGATAAATGTGGCACATTTTAACTTACATATTAGTTGTCCCTGATTGGCATACAAACAGTTGTTAGTGGAAATAAGGATACAGGATTAAAAATGAAACAAAGTTTCCTGATTTCCTGACTTCTCTGTTTCTATTTATACCATTCTAATTAGCACTGAGTTGGTCACTACCCCTATCTAGTGATGTGTTACTAAATATTTAACAACCAACTCTAAGTTAAACAGCTTTGACTTGCAGCATTTGACAATTTGTTGGTGTGAATATTCTCGATATGCCAGTTTCCATCTATCCCAACATGACATCATTAAACACAGAGTTGGGAAGAGATGGACGCAGTCAGCTCTGGGCAACCATTATGAGCATCCAGCACACTAACAGCGTCTTCTTTATAGGCATCAGGAAGACTGAGGAGAGGAAAGATGAGGACTAGAAGCCCAAACTGTTAGCCACTCTCATGCTTGCTATTAGCATTTTGCCATGATTCCTACATAAATGCCCCTTTCATACCTAATGCAATAAACCACTAATCCCTGGATAATTATAGCATACTGTGAATATCTATATAAAGCACATCTGGTGCATAATTAAAGCCTTTCATAGGAATATATACATGTTATAAGTTTAAAAATGAGCATTTTGACACTGTATAAATTGGTACAGAGAAACATGGGTGTCTTTATAAGATTAAGATAGGTTTTTCTATCTTCCTAAAGAAGCCAGTTACTGTTTCTTGGTATGAAGATGATACTGGCTAGTTGGAGTCCCAATGTACTTGTAGCTGGAAAATGGAGAAAATTGGGAAAATATGGAAATTACTATTTGCCTTAACTTACTGCTATGTTCTTCTAGAAATGATTTTGACCTAGAGGCATATTTTGAATAGTCAGATGTTAATAGCATCTTAATCTGGAACCCAATACCCTTGAATGAATATGCAGTTTGTATTTTATATGTAATTATAATGGGAGAAATAGAAAAAACATTTATCAATTTACACATAACATAGTAATCTCCTAGCACTGTCAGCAGGAGAAATAATATTCTGGTTGCTCAGAATTGATTCTTTTCCCTTATTTTACAGTTCCCTTTGACCCTGAACTAATAGAAATCTTTCTAACAAGCACTATTTTAGTCCTTAAGAGGAAATTTCCCAAATGCTCCCCAGTCCCTTAACAGCCCAGATTTTTCTCTACCAAATCTTGCCTCTATCCAGCTGGGTGGTAAAGAAAGTTCAAGAGCCTCCCCTCTTGGTCCTACTAATGAAGTAGAATTTTGCTTCTTTGACAGGCAAGGGCTAATTATTGTCCTTGGGTATGAAAGACTCCCTCAGTGCCCCCAGAAAAAAAATCAAAATTCAAACTTAAAGCCAGCAGTTTCTGAATTAAATTTTTCAAACTTAAAGCCAGCAGTTTCTGAATTAAATTTTACAGAACCTCAGATTGATTAATTTCCAACTTGTTCAGCAACAACTCTGTCCTTGGGCATGATCCTCACCCTTTCAATATAGTAGTTATTACAGTAGTGGAAGTATCAGCAAATTCAATGCTGCGGAGGCTGAAACATAATGTTTTACAATTACACATCTGCCTGTCAGAGGTTCCTTGTCTGCTTGAACAACCTCTTGATGAGGGAAAGTAGATTGCATAGCAAAAAAAAAAAAAAGGGAAAAAAACCTCTCACATGCACCTACCTGATTATTCTAGATAAGCTAAACAGAAAATAACACATAGGGACCTATCTTTAACACAGAAAGTGAAAATGACATTTCCAGTTACATACACTACAAAAAAGTTACCATAATATCTGTATAGGATTCATTTGTTAGGTTTATCCTTTCCAATGTTAGGTCGTTTACAGTTGGTCCTTATCCACTGATTCTCTTTTTCATCTGACACCCATTTTCTCTTATCTACAGGTTATGCAGCTCACTTCCAGCATTTGAAAGAGCCTGCTCATACTGTGATATCAAAAAAGACCTCTTCTTCCAATCTCAAAGTGTTTTATCTAAGCTATAACTATGAATGCCACTCCTTTACAAAAAATACAAATTATGGAAAAAATCATAATAGTTCTTACTTTGTTTTAATGGGGGAGAGAACAAGGGAATTTAGTTTTTTGCTTTTCTTTTTCTTATTTCTTCTTTAACCATTGTACTAAGCATTTTTTAAAAAATTATCCTTGCTTTGTTTTTCTAATTTGAAACTGTGTATTCTTTTACAATTAAATAAGTAAATAACTTTGCAAGGAAATCATAAAGACCAGCATTAATTTTATATTGCTGTAGTAATTTCTCTGCAAAAACTGTGAACACAGATTACACAATAAATGTTTATAGATGGATTCCATTTCCTCCCTGAATGTCATTTGCTACACATTTTGAGAGCAGTTAAATTACTTGTGAACAGTTTAGAGGTTGGTAGTGGTAAAAGGTTTCTTCCACACACCTTCTGAAAATTGTGTATTCTATGTTCCTTCAATTTCCTGTTATTCTAACCTCTACAGGAGTCATGAAAAAAACTGTGAGCAACCTTTATTTCTTCTCTCCTATTCATTCTGTCATCTGTAGAATTTAGCCGAAGTAAAGAGGCACTGTTTTCTCATTAATCATTGTAGGTTAAAGAATAATTTTATTGCTGCGAATGTTGTTGGCAGCATGCCCATCTCGAAGTAGGAGATGGTAAGCCGACCCACTTTCTCATAAGATGTATGTTTCTGCATCGTCCACCCATATTCCTTAGTCTGCTGAAATACATTAAAAAGTAGAAAAGATGAATAGACTCACCTAGCTCTTTTGAGGTAGTAGATTGAACCATAAGGCATGTAGAAGTTATAGCTTCGTGCCTGCTTATAGTATAATAAATAACTTCAAAAATAGACATTTTCATCAGATAAAATCTTGATTGCTTCTCAGCCTTTTGCCTAAGATCTAATGAAATAAAATCTTGAAGTAAACTGGAAGGCCAGGGGCACAGAACATTGAATGATCAAGCTGAAACAGAGATCTTACCTCACTTAGTGACCAAGCCTGATGAAGAGCAATTAGGCAAGGTGTAAAAATGTTGAGTGAACAATTTCTATAAATAAACCCAATACAGTATTTTCTACCTAAGTATTTGAAATCTTGGTTTAATAGAACACAAAGAAAACTGCTTCACTACAGAAGTTCTAGTAATAGATTATCTTTTTTCTGTAACAAAAGGGTAATAATGATAACATATCTATGAATACATCTTTGCATACATGTAAACTCCTCAGGAGTTGTGTCTGTGTCTTTGTATGTGTGTGCATACATATTTGCTATTCACTGGTGTATGTCTGGCATACAGGTGTGTAGAATTTATTTTTTCAATAGATTCTATAAAAGAATTTCTTTTGTATAGACTTGTGTAATGTCACCTGACCCACCAATATGGAAAAGGAGGCATGTTTTAACCTGTTGGTGTGTAATAAGGAAGACGGTACCTCAAGGAGTCAGCCAAGAAGCCAGGAAAAGGGCCACTGGTTAAAAAAAAAAAAAAAGCAGTGATCAGTGGGTGTCAATGCCCAGCACTCTGTAAACACCCAGTAAGTATTCTTTGAGTGGCAAAGCCTTCCTTTAGATTCATTTTGATTTAACTCAAACCTTCACAATTTGCTATCATAGCACCATAGTTCATTTCACTTATCATGCTTCCCAGAATAATAAATTAGTTTATTCAGCTAGGCATTTATTTGTTTACTGTTTCCCCCATCTCAATATAATATCAACTTCATGAGTGAAAAGTCCTTCATCCTTGTCCTTAATGAACTGTCAATAGAAAGCTGACATTCTGATAGATTAGGAACAATAAATGTATCAATCAGCCAACAAGCTATTTGGAAGGAATTAGCTGGATTATCTTTTATTGAGATCTCTCTCTCACACACACACACACACACACACACACACACACTTTATTTGGGTAGTACAACCATTTGTTTTAATTTGTATGGGCATGTATCTGTCTGCTTTTCTTTCCCTCTTTCTCCTCCCCTGTAATATAGACTGACTGCTTATTTACTGGGTGAAAATCCCTCAAGCAATATAACTGGTTTTGCCACTATCAACAATGCTATAAATAAGATAAATGGGGGGCACAGGATCATGATAGAAGCCAAGAAAAAAAAGAGTTGTAATTTAGATGGCCTGTGCTAACCCTTCTTCAATATATTAAGAAAGATGTATTTTTCATACTTTGTGTCCAACTTTACATTTTCTTCCTTACCATTAGAGAGGTAAGACCACAAGAGTCAAAAATAAAGAAATAAGGAGGTACAAGGCATGCTTCTTAAACTGAACAAGAAAATGACCCTTCAAGGCTCACATTCTCTCCATTCGTAACAAGATACACCACAGGGCATCTGCTAATCAAGCCCTCAGCAAGTAATCATGTGAGCATCTGCCTCTGCAGCTCTTTGTACCCCAGTCATTGCTTGGCAGCCCAGATGACATTAAGCAGCAAGAAACCTATTCAGAATTTTGTCTTACGTAGTTCTTTATGAAAATTAATAGGGTATACTGATGAGGAAACTGTGCCTCAAAGTAGCAACAAAATAAGACTCTAAAATGCTACACAGGTCTCTTTAATGGTCTTATGTTTTAATTGTTTTGCATTTCACTAAAAATGTGAAAATTAAAATGAATATTTCAAATAACAATGAAATTTATATTTCATTCTTTTTTATCTTTTATTCTTTAGTTGGGAAGTAAACTGTTTGTTTTTAAGACAACCTAACAAAAGATATAAGCCAGACAACTTTCTTTCTTTCTTTCTTTCTTTATTTATTTTTGCACTGGAGATCGAACTCATGACCTTGAGTTTTCCAGGCAGGCATTTACACCACTGTACTAAATCCTCAGCAAGGCTTAACTTTAAAATAACAGGAAAATCCTATTATAACCTTGACTTATTGGTTTGTCATTTTTGTTTATTGCTTCTTCTTTTCCCCTTCCAGGCAATTTTCTGGAAATTTCTGAAAGTTTTGCTCTCATTTTAATCAATATGGCATGAATCCTAAATCTTAAAGCAATAAAACTAGCCATGATAAATTCAAGGAAAGACTTGGAACATTTTTAATGAAAATTTGGCTATGTCTTCTTGTTGGTGTCATTTAAAAAGTTATTTGTACAGATCCTGCTGCTTTTCAAGTGGTTAGCCCTCTAATATAAGCAATAACTTTTCTTTTTCAGTTCTACATACTTCCTCTTCACTCCCATACTTCAGCACTTTGTTCAATACTTGTGACTAGATTTACTGCTCTTTCTCCAATAATTAATGTTTTCCTTCTGTTTCCATGTTTCTTCTCACGTTGTAAAAACCATGTTTGGTCTCTTCTAGAACATTAGTTCTCTAAAAAGTTTTAAATGACTATTACATAGTTTTTGATCTCCAGCAGTGTATTTTCTACATAAATAAAAGTCAGGGTTAATACTCAACAATTATAGCATCCTGTTTGTTCTTCTTATAGTTTTAATATGCTGTGATAATTAGATTTGCATTGAAAATGGAAATTTAGAAAAGGCTTTAGGCTAATAATGGACATTGTCTGGTTATTGGACATTAGTTGTAACAAGTCTAGGCTGGATTCTAAGGAATTAACCAAATACCCTGAGCATTTTCATCTTCAACTCCATTATAACAAAATGAGTATTTGTGCCCTTTGGAATTTTAACCACCTAGAAAGTCATTGCTTGTATCCTACAGCCAGATAAGTGGAATTATTTTCCCATAGCAATTTTTTTCCTAGAACTAGTTGCTCTTGGAGCCATTGTATATGTCTTTCTTCCCTCAAGTCAAAGGTGGTAAAAATTTTTAAAAAATTGGCCTAAAGATTGGTCATGGGACTATATCAGCAAATACAGTATCTCATGAGTTTGCCAAGGTGAAAACTTGGCCCTTTGCATGAAACCAGTTTTTTTTTTTTTTTCAGTTCCATTGTTCCAGAAAAAAAGAAAGTGATAGCTTTCTATAGGTGGATAGACAGAGTATGGTTCTGGGTTCTCATATACAGGCTTCAAATTTAAGGCGAGAAATTTAGTTTTGTCAGGAAAAAGTTTCTCATTGTAGAAGTTTACTTGACAGTGTAATGAAATATTTTTAAAAATCATAATGTTGCATCCATAGGATTTTAGGGTTTTAGATATTATAGCAAATTCTCTGAGGGCTACCAATAGGTAGAGAAAGGGCATCTTTAAAAATAATTCTGTAATTCTACAATCATTACAAAGAATTGTCTAACACTAGAATTTTCAAAGAGTAGTGCAAATCATAGGAAAAACAAAGAACATCACTGTAGAAGTTTAAATGCAAAAGATATACCCTTTGATACAAAATTGTTTTTAAAATAAACTCAGTGTACAAAAATAGAGTATCAATGCATGGTACAATCTGAATATTACAAAGAATCAATCCATATCCATTTTAAAGTTTAAAGTAAAAGTCAGTTTTTAAAGTTGAAAGTATAAAACATTTCAGGAGGAACACTGTCATAATTTTATAAAACTTTAATATCATATTTCTCTTTTGTTTTTTAAAGTGCCTTTCTCTTTTGCGTATACAGTACATGTACGAGCCTTCACATATCTTATCCTGGTCACATTATATAAAAAGGAGTAAAACCATGCAGACCTCTCAGTACAGAGGTATAGACACACATGAATTAAACCAGCTTTCTCAGAGATGTTTGAAATATATTTATCCCAGTGTAACTAATCAATTAGCCAGCCTACACTGCAGACCTGACTAAATTTAAATGCAAGCAGTACGGGAATCTCTCTTTTTTATTACTATTATTATGTCAAATAAATTGTTTCATTAGAAACCTCACCGAGGAGGTGGCTTCCTGTGTTTGTACAAGGGGAAAAGTGTCAGGAACAGATAAATCAGCAGAGCCCAAATTAGCTTGCTTCATTATCTCATCCGCTCACCTACACAGAAGTTACCTTTGTGCATCACCTCCTTCCTGCCCCCACCTTCTTTCCCTTCCAGTCAAGAAGAGAAAACCAAAAACAAATCAAGTTCCCTGTCTCCAACAGGCTGTCCCAAAGAGGTCTATGCACTTCAGAGGCTGTTCAGTAACAGCTGCTGGGCAGCATGTGGGGCCAGTCGTTAAGCATTATGCTTATGAGCTGGGCTTTTAAAAGTAATATGTGTAAAAGTCAGTGGCTGTGTTTGTAACAAACTCTACAAGGCATTGTATATGCAGAAGAAAAAAAAAGTTTTCTCCTCTCCAGGTCTAATAGTTCCAACACTGACTTTACACTTTACATCAGTAAGAAAAGTTTGCCTTCTTCAGAAGCATCCCCCACCTATATAGCTGAGTTAATGAGTGTTCCTTGCTAGCAGCTATCTTTCCAAAGGCACCAAATGGGGAAAAACATTCATCAGTGGAACTGTAAGTAAGAGAGGAAGTCAATCCACTGAAACCTCAGGGGCGGGGGGGGGGGGGGGGGGGGGGGGGGGGGGGGGGGAGGTGGTTCGGGATGACTCAAACTGAACAAAAGCTGCATTCAGCCCTGGGGGCCCTGGTGGTGACAATTAATAGAAGTGAGATCAGTGCTAATAATTATCTGATCGTTTTTCTGTCTCCACCTCAGAAATTCTGGCACTAAAAATTCTAAAAATCATTATGCAATTGAGCATTTAATGACCTTTTTTAATACACGATTTTCTCGAGCGTGATGCTGAGCTACTCCTTGTTAGGTAATCCTGAAAAACATTTTCAAAACAGTGAAAAAAGATAAAGTAGAAATTACAGTCATGAAATATCAGCTCTGATACAGTATGTTCTGAATCCAAATGATCTCAAAGAACATCACAAACAGTTAAATGAGTAGGAAAGTGTATGTAAAAAGACAGATTAGTATCTCCACAATGTAATAAGCAAAAGGCAAGATAGCAAGCTATTACATTTTTCAAACAGTTTAATACTAATTCTTCTCCAGTCTTTGTTGTCTCTTGAAGCAGCTAGAATAGGACAGTTTGCCCCCATCATCACCTGCAACTAGTCTAACTGCTACATTAAATTCCCACTATCCCAGGTCTTTGAATTCCTAAAAGCCAGTCTTCCCTTTATTTCTTGGAACTTTCTCAACCTCATACTGCCCCATTTTCTATGGCAGTTATGTCAAGTCTATCACCCATCACTTTGTTCACATTAGTTCAGTTTCCCCTTTCTTATGCCAGTGTTCTACCTTCTCAGCTGTCTAAGTTTTAGTCATTTACAAGTTAATGAAAGATACTAGAATCAGAGCAGTGACTACTTATAGCACATGCATTTCATGTTTATTAAATCCTTCCATAGTTAGTAGGTAAATTCCAACAAGTCCAGAAACTTGTAAATCTTCTGCACCCTGAGAATATATTATTTGCATTTTTACTTTTTCTTAGTTTTGTTTGTGGCAACTAGTAAAACTATATCTTCTTTTTTGTTCTGAATGCTTGTGCTTTCTTTCATTTAATGCTCTTGGTTAGCAAATTCAGTCTTAAAAAATATTGCATACTTCAGTACATCTAATAAAGATCATCTTCAATTCATCATCTCACAATTTTTTTTCTCCTGAGGCAGGGTTGTAGTATGTAGCTCAGGTTGGTCTTGAACTCACTATTTAGCCGAGTTTGGCCTCAAACTAACACCAATCCTTCTGCCTCAGCTTCACAAGTACTAAAATTACAGGTGGTGGTTTTCAGTGTTTTTATTGTTGTTGTTGTTTTGTTTTAATTTTCTGATGGTGCAAAAGTGATGTACATTCAGTAGAAACTGTATTTTAAATTTTCAGTTTTGGTCTTTTCCCAGGCTGTGGAAATGCAGTATGATACTCCATGATGCTGAGCAATAGCAGTCAACTTCAGTTCTCAAGAACCCGTGTGGTCATGAGAGTAAAAACCCAGTATTACAAAATGCTCTGTATTGTAGGCTATGACACTCAGTATTAAATACGTTAAATACATAATTGACTCACTGTATCATCAACTCAGAGTGGACTTATTGGAATATAACCACATGTAATTCAGAAAGCATCTGTATCTTTTGGTCTTCAAAGGCAATAAAATGGCTTTACAGTACAGCTAAGTGTGGGGGAAATATCTACAGCCTGACAGCTCTACCCAAGGATGCTGGAACATCATCACATGATTAATAACTCTTACACTGAGTGACTTAAAGTTCTTAGTCAGATTCAGCTAAACCTTATAATATTTAAGTGACACCCCAAAAGGCCATAATTCCTCTGCAGGAAATAAGGATATCACAATCATAAATTAGTAACATAAAGTAGGAAAGCACAACTAAGTTTCTACTAATGTAATGCAGAAGCAGAGAAGGTTGACTGACACTAAGAAGATTATGTCTGTTTTTTTCCATACAGCAGGTAAATGAATATTGCAGATAAACATATATCAGCTTTATTCTTCACAACTCTGACACTGACTTTAGTTCTGAACTTGGAACTCTTCTCTAGCCAAACAAAATCCTTTTGAAATGATTTTTTAAAAGAAGCAAAACAACAATTTATCTGGTTAAAAGCTTTTATTTGAGTTTTACTATGGGCCAGATACATATATATCTGTATAATATAGATATATATGTATTTTATGTAGTTTAATCCTTGTGACAACATGAAGTTACTATTCACACCCACATTTTGCAGATAAAGAAATTGAGGCTTAGTGAAGAACCAGAACTACCTGAGAATAGGGCTGAGCTCTTATTTTCTCTCCCTCACTACACTCCACTAGTTTATGTCTCATTCATCTGACTTTGGATTGGTTAACACTTAGGCCATTAACTAATAATTATCAAAAGCCAGGTGAAAATACCAACTAAAAGTAGGTGGTAAACATAAAACTAAAACTAGGAGGTAAACATAATGTATAATGCATGTTAAACGACACCAGATAATTAATTGCATTCAAGCTACAAAAAAGGAAAAACAAAATTCACAGCAAATTCCAGTTTTCCCTATAGGAAAAGGCCACTGACTAGTTAGTGATCTTTAAGGAAACCTTAAAACTTCCTCCCCACAGCTATTACAGATCTTTCTCGCCAGTCTTCTTTTTAGCATTTTTACTTTTAACCTCCTTGGAGGTACCTTGAAGGACAAATGACTTTCAATGAGTCATTTGTTATGTTATCTAGGAAATGAAACATACTAATAAAGTAAAGGAATTAATTTGTCCACTATAGACAACTGCTATCTCTTTTCAATTCACAAAGATTTCTGGAGTTTCTTGGTATTTTTCTTTTTCTTATTCTTCTTGCTCAAGTCCTCTATTTGTCCCCATATCTTCACTAAAATTTCCTTGTCCAGATGACCCTGTTGTTAAACCCAGTAATTATTTTCAGTTCTTATTTTGTTCTCCATCGTATCTAAAACTGTTGACATCTTCAATCAAGTAAATATCCCCTTCACTGCATACCAGGTCATTGCTCTCTCATTTTCTGTTTCTCTGCCCCTCTTGTGAGTTTTTCTGTGATCCATTCTTCTGTGTTGGAGTTCCTCAGGCTTTGTTCCAATTTTCTTCTCTTCTCATTTTATATATTCAGTCCAGGCTGCTTGCCTCATTCATATAGATTCACTGACTATATTTATGCAACTCACTCTGAAATCTCTATCTTTAGTTCAGAATTCCATACAAAGATTCAGAACCATATGTAAAAATGTATTCCACATTGTCCAAACATCTTATAGGCACCTTAAATTTCACAGTTCCAAAATTCAATTATCATCCTCTCATTCAAATGCCTGTCCATCTTCCATGGTGCTATATCCCAATACCCTCATTTGTATAGTCCTTACCACCTCCCTGATTTCTTCATCCAATGAACCATCATCTCATGCATATTCTAACTCTTAAAGATGTCACTCCTCTTTACTCTCACTGTCACTAACCAACACCCACTATCATTTGTGCTCAGGGGTACTGCAACCAATTGCAACTCTACCATGCATGTTTCATGGTACCCTTCAGTCAATTATTGGGAAAACTGTATCATTTATCACCTAAACTACATTTTTTGATGGAAAGAGGGCACCATTAACATCCATAGCAAGGCAATAATCACAAATTGTATTACTCAGGAGAGCTAGGACATATGGTCACACTATCATCCTACAGTTAGAGAAATATCTTCTAAAGCTTTTCCCTAATGAGGTCATGTCCCAGCTTCAAATGTCCATGGCTCATGACTGTGTTAAGGAAAAAGGCTAAACTTCTTAGGAAGGCTCTTCATAGTCTGGCTGTGCCTCACTCTCCTGCCCCACCTCTCATTTCCCTTACCCTTACACACCACACTTCTACCACATTTTTAATTTCCCCAAAATTGTGTATTCTTTTTTGGCCCTAAATGTGGTTATGGTTTTAATGTCTTCCCAAAAGGCTCCTACTACTTCTTCACCACCAAATCTCTAAAGAGCCTGCACGGTTAGGTTAGATGTTACACCCATAGGAAAGTTCCCCCTCCCCCAAGAATGTGCCTCCTGTGCTGCCGGATTCCCTCTCATTGCTTCTTATCCATGTGGCACTGTTATCGGTCAGTGTTTCTTTTTAATCTCTAATAAACATGAGATCATTACAGGGCCAGAAATTACACATAAAAAGAAACATAATATAGTATGAGCAGAGAAGTTGATTTATGTGTAAGGTAGACAAAGAATTTATGTTGAAGTTCCATTTAAACAGTGAGCATAATATTTTTACTAGTTTTTGCTCTTTATATGCATTCAGAAGGAATAAAGACAGACGATCTAACTTTTCTCCCCAGCCACCTTTTAGTATCAACTAATGTACTAAACCAGTGGTCTGAAAACAGTTTTATTGAAATCTCTACAGTAAATGATATATGCACTCACCTTAATATATATGAATTTTGTGACTTACAAATTATACATACATTCTACTGTATTAATATATAACACACCATCTAAATGTTCTCAGAAACTATTTTTTTGCTTTAAAGGTAAACAGAAGTTTCCTATACATCAACACATCATGTTAATTCCTTCTGAAGGCAATTTTTTAAAGTGAATTTTGTTTTTTTTTATTTTAAAGAGAATAAAACAAAACAGAATAAAGCAGATCAGAACAAAACAATGCCAGCAACACAGGATTTCAAAACAAGACAACAGGAAATCAGCAGTGGCTGCCATAATGTCTCTTGTTTTCTTTGAAATAGCTGTCCATATCTTCCCACACAATGAATTCAAACTAGACAAAATAATGTTAAACAGGGGCTGGGGATTTAGCTCAGTGGCATTAAGTGCCTGCCTGGCAAGCGCTAGGTCATGAGTTCATTCCCCGAACCCCCACCAAAAAACAAAATGTAATAATGGGCTTCCCTCATCAGATATTAAATAAAATATTTTTTTAAAATAAAGTAAAACCGATCAAAGCAAAAGATTGAAAGCATTACAGGCCCTCAAAACCAGACAATAGGAAAATCTATAATGGCTACCATAATGTGTCATTTTCTTCAAAGTAGCTGTTCATACCAATACATATAATAAAAACAATTCTTATAAACACTTTAGGAGAAGTTCTAGGCATGTAAAAACCTATACATATGCATCTGTCCTTCCTGCATTAGAGGGAGAAACAAAACAAACTTAAGAGAAAAACAAGAAACAAAAGAGACAAATAAATAACAATAACAGAGACCAAAACAATGACAACAAAGGCTTTCAAAACAAGGTGGTAGGAACATAACTAAGGGTTGTTATTTTGTGTAGTTATCTTCAAAAAGTTACTCAGATTACCAGATATAAATATGCAAAATTGATCTAATCCTATGAATGTTAACTGTTTTGTTCCAAGAACTAATAGAATTATTAGCACCATCATTTTAGCTATCTTAAATACGTGCATACAGATTTATATGTTTTTTCTTTCCCTTTCCTTCTTTTCTCCTTTTACCTGTGTTATTTTTTACCCTTTTGATCAGTTTCTTACCCTTTCACAATATTTATTAAAGGTTTTGTTTCTTATATACTCTTTCAGGTTCTTACATTAGGGAGACAATATGGTATTTACACATGTGAGTTTGATTTATTTCACTTATGAGTATGGTCTCAAGTCACATCCATTTACCTATAAAACCCTCAATGTGATCATTCTTTATAGCTAAGTAGTACTCCATTGTATAAAAACACCACATCTTTTTATCCATTTCTCAGTTTATAGACATTTGGGTTGTTTCCAAGATTTAACTATTGTAAACTGTGCTACCATGAACATGGGTGCATATATATCACTATGATATGATGTTTTCAATTCTTCTGGGAATATGCCCAGAAGTGGAACAGCTGGGTCAAATAGGACTTCCAATCCCAACTTTTTGAGGAACCTCCAGACTGATCTCCACAGTGGCTGCACCAGTCTACACTCCCACCAAAGGAAGGAAGAATTCCTTTATCCATATAGCCATTCAAGCATTTGTTATTAGTGGTTTTCTTGACCCTGGCCATTCTTTCAGGAGTGAGATGGAATCTCAATATTGCTTTAATTTGCATTTCTCTAATGACTAATGATACTGAACTTTTTAATGTATTTATTTGCCATTTTTTTTCTTCAGCTGAGAAATGTGTATTCATCTCAGATGCCCATTTTAGGGTAGGGTCTTTAAATTTTGGCGTCTGACTTTTTTTTTAATTCTTTATATGTTCTAGATAGAAGTCCTTTGTCTGAGGGACAGTTGACTAAGCTTGTTTCCCAATTTGTGGACTTTCTTCCACTTTTCTGGAGATTTCTTTTGACATGCAAAAACTTTTTAATAAGATGAGATCCCAGTTATTGATTCTGAAAAGTATTTCTCCTACCATTTGATTTTGTTGATGAATTCTCTGCTGACCCCTATGTCTTCAAGATTTCTATCTACTTTGTCTTCCAGAAGATTTAGTGTTTCAGTTTTAATATTTAGATCTTTGATCCACTTTGACTTTAGATTAGTGCATTGTGATAGGCGTGGGCCTAGCTTTATTTTTTGGCATATCGAAAGTCAGTTTTTCTAGCACCAATTATTAAAGAGACTATCTTTCTTCCAGTAACCATGTTTGGCCCCTTTGTCAAAGATACGGAGGCTGAGTGTGTTTGTAGTTGTGGTTGTATCTTCTAATCTATTCTATTGATCTTCAGATCTATTTTTATTCCAATACCATGCTGATTTTATCACAGTAGCTTTGTAGTATAACTTCAAGTCAGGGATTGTGATACCTCCTGCCTTGTCTTTGTTGCCCAGAATTGCCTTTGCTATTTTAGGTCTCTTCTGATTACACGTGAATGTTAGGATTGATTTCTCTAGATCTGTGTGGTATGCTAATGGTATTTTGATTGGCATTGCATTAAATCTGTGTAACAATTTAAGGAGAATGGCCATTTTCACAATATTTGTTCTTATCCATGAACAAAGAATGTCTTTCCATTTTCTGAGATCTTTAATTTCTCTTTTCAGAATATTGTAATTTTCACTGAGTAGATCTTTTACTTCTTTTGTTAGATTTCTTCCTAAGTATTTCATTTTTTTTGGATGCTACTGTGAAGGGTGTGGGTTCTCTTATTTCTTTCAGTGAGTTTGTTGTTAGTGTATAGGAATACTATTAATTTTTTTTATTTTATTTAGAGAAAAAAAGCAAAACAGAAAAAAGAGTAGAAATAATACAGAATTTCAAAAAAAATAACAGTAAGAAATGTCTAGTCAAAAAATAACAGTAAGAAGTCACTAGTTGATAAATTACATGTTGTTGTCTTAGATGTAGTTGTTCACAAAATCATTGACTTTTTTTTTTTTTTTTTTTTGGTACCGGGGATCAAACTCATGACCTCATGCTTGCCTGGCAGGTGCTTACACCACTGAGCTAAATCCCCAGCAAAACATTGATTTTTGAGTGTTGACTTTGTAATGTAGCTGATTTTGGTTATTATACCTAGAAGTCTTTCAATGGAGTTTTGGGGGTCTTCTATGTAGAGTATCATGTCATTTGCAAATAATAATAATTAACTTCTTTTCTTATCCTTATTCCCTTTATTTCCCTCTGTTGTCTAATTGCTCAGGCTGATATTTCCAGCACTACATTGAATAGGAGTGGTGATAATGGACATCCTTGTCTTGTTCCTGATTACAGAGTAAAAGCTTATGATTTGCTGCATTTTTTTTTTTTTGTACCAAGGATCAAACACATGACCTTTTGCTTGCCAGGCAGGCACTTATACTACTGAGCTAAATCCTCAGCCCTGATTTCTGCATTCTTTTACTAGTATTTTGTTGAGGATTTTTGCATCTATGTTCATTAGGAAGACTCACCTATAGTTCTCTTTTTTGGTTGGGTCTTTCTCTGGTTTTGGTATTAGAAATGAGGGAGAATTGCTTCCCTTTCAATTTCATTGAAGAGTTTGAGGAGTTCTGGAGTCTTTGAATTTCTTGTAGAATTCAGCAGTGAATCCATCAAGACCTGGGCTTTTCTTTGTTGGTAAGGCTTTAATTACATTTTCAATTTCATTAACTGAAATTTGGTTATTCAGCAGCTTTACACCTTCTTGATCCAGCTTTGGTAATTCATATGTCTAGGAATCTGTCTATTTCTTCTGTGTTATCAAACCTATGAGACTAAAGATTTTCATAGCAGGTATTGAAGATCCTCTGTATTTCCAGTGTCTGTAGTGATTTCATCCTTTTCATTCTATATTGCTTGAATTTGAGTTTTTCTTTCCTTTTTTTTAATAAGGTTGGCTTTGTGCTTTGGGCTTGACTTGCTCCTCTTTTTCTAGATGTTTGAGGTGTAGCAACAGGTTGTCTAATTGTGTTTGTTCTGTTTTCCTGATGTGGGAATTCACTGCAATGAATTTCCCTCTGAGGACTGCTTTCACTGCATCACACAGGTTCCAGTAAGTTGTATTTTTATTTTTGTTTGTTTGTAAATATTGTTTAATTTCTTATTTAATTTTCTCTGTGACTCACTGAATGGTCAGGCATGTATTATTTAATTTCCATGTGTTTATGGGTTTTTTGTAGTTTCTTTTTTCACTGCTTTCTAGTTTCATGGTGCTATGATCCAATAACATGCATGGGATAATTTCAATTCTTTTGCATTTACTTAAGCCTGTTCTATAGGTTAGTATATGGTCTATTGTAGAGAATGTCCCATGTGCAGCTGAGAAGAATGTATATTTTGACTTTGTTAGGTGGAACACTCTGTACGTGTCTACTAAGTCCATTAATTCACATGTTTTATTCAGTTCTGTTATTTCTTTGCTGATTTTCTGTCTAGTTTATCTATATCTTTGTATCAATGGGGTGTTAGGTCTCCCATTATAATTCTTGTATTGCTTATTTGAGTTTCATTTCTATTATTATTTGTTTTATATAGCTGTGTGCTCCCATATTTGGTGCATATATATTTAAGATTGTTATGTCTTCCTCTTGAGGTTTTCCCTTAACTAGTATGAAGTAACCTTCTTTATCTCTTTTGATCATTCTTGGTTTGAAGTTTCACATTGTCTGCAAACAATGTGAAACTTCCCCCTGCTTTTTTTTTTTATATCTATTGTGTGAAATACTGTTTTCCATCCTTTGACTTTCAGTCTATGAATTTCCTTTTGGGTTAGATGGGTTGCTTGTATACAGCACATGTTTGGATGTTGTTTCTTAATCCATTCTGCCTATTTCTTTTAATTGGTAGTGAGGTCATTTACACTAATGGCTATTACTGATATATACTGACTTATTTTTGTCATGTTATCTTTCTGCTGTTGATCCCCCTATTTCATTGTTTGCCTTGCTTAGTGGTTTTCTCTTGTTGGTGTGCTTGAACTCATGGTTATTTTATATGTCTATATAGAATACCTTTCAGTATTCTTTGCAGGGTTGGTTTGGTGGTCATGAAGTCTTCAGCTATTTTTTGTCCATGTATCTTATTTCTCTATCAGTTTTTAAGGACAGATTTGCAGAGTACATCAATCTGAGTTGGAAGTCATTTTCCTTTAGGATTTGAAATACTTTACTTTGTGCTCCTCTTGACTCCATTATTTGTGTTGAGAAGTCTGCTAGGATTCTGATGGGCTTTCCTTTTAGGTTATCTGTCTCTTCTCTCTAGTAACTTTTAATATTCTGTTTTTATGTTGAATTTCTGGGATGTTGAGTATTATATGACTGGGTGTAGATATTTTTGATTATAGTTAATCTGTGTTCTATATGCTTCACTTTTCTATATGTCAGTTTCTTTTCCCAAGTTTGGGAAATATTTGGCTATTACTTTGGTAAATAGTCTTTTGATACCATTTGTTTTGACATTTTTTGTTTAAATCTATCAATCTTATTTTTCTTTGCATCATCTTGCAGCTGTTGAATTGTTACTCTCTGATTCTTTGTTATTTTTAAAAGCCCTTTCTTGTTCACTAGCTGCAATCTTGTCTTCAAAGTCTGAAATGAAAGTCTATGTTCACTTTCATTGAGGTGGTTTTGCCAGATTTTGATGGAATTTTTGATTTCTGGGATATCTCCTTGAATCTGTTTCATGCATTCTTTTGCATTCTTATATCGTTCATTCAAGTTTTCCATCTTTTTGCAGTGCTCCTCAATTTTTTGAACTATGTCTTCTTCAGATGTGCTCAGTATTTCTTTTGTTATGCTTATCATTTCTTCTTTTACCTGGGAGATTATTTCTGATATGACCTCCTTTACAGCTTCATGGAGTTGTTTCTTTACTTCAGTTGCTATCATTCCAGAAGTTTCAGGTGTATGGTTTACATTTTCTTCTATGTCCATGTCCCCTAGGCTTGTTTGGGATGGGCTGATGGTTTCAAATTGCATTTTGTTCCTTTGTTTCATTGTTTTCCTGTATTCTCCTGGAAAAGCTGAATGCAAGTTCTCAGTTGCTTCCCAGGTGGAAGTTCCCATAGATACTGCAGGGAGTTTCCCCAGTTGAGTGGAGGTCATTATTAAGGCCTTACCAGGTCCCAGGGGCACTTGAAGGCTCCTTAAATGTGGGGAGTATTCTGGGCAGGCCTTAGCACACTCCATGTAGTAACATGCTGAGGAACATTTACACACAAATCTTCTGTGAATATGTATATGATTTCATTCCTCTTGGGTAGATAAATAGGGTTAGAATTGCTTCTGATGTGGAGTACTTATGTTTAACATTTTAAGAAACTGCCAAAATTCCAATGTGGCTCCACTGTCATTCTGACAAACTTAAATTTCCTGAGCACCAGATAGTAACTATTAAAGGACTTTGACAAGCCTAGATATCCTTATCCAGGTGGATTCTATAAATCTCTATGAATTCTAACCAGTTAGTGCTTCCACCATTTTATCCTATCATATTTTTTGTTGACATGATACAATTTGGCATGCAAATGTGAACTATACAGATGCTATAAAAATGCTAGTTACTTAGAAGTACTAGGAAATTCAAATACAAATGAACCCGTTAAAAGTAACCTTTATCTCCTTGAAAATATTCTTGAAAAACAATAGAAACCTCTATCACTCATATGTTCATTGCGGAAAGGTCTTTGGAAGTGCTGGAGAGATGAAGTCGTAACAGGAAGAACAGTTGCATGATACAGAGGGATCCCTCAGTGAAGTTATCTCTGGAAGGAGACACAAGCTTATCCCCTGATTTGGTTTTTACAGCACTGTGGCATCTCTGTGAGAAACAATATTTATGTGATACTGTTGCTTGAGTAGTCCGTGAAGAATAAATGAAAAAGGAAACTAAATACGGTTCACAGATCAACAGATGTCTCTTCTTCTTGAGTGAATTCTGCGCTGTCAATCTCAAAAGAACCAAGATAGAACCATGACGTTGAACAGAGTTCTTAATACGAGAAAGGAAGCATTCGGCTTTCCTCCAGGAAAAAATAAATAAATAAAATAAATTTCAATCAAAAGGAAAAAAAAAATCTACTGAAAGAACAAGACCTCCCCCTAGTGGATAGTTTGAAATTTTGTTTTTTTTATAATGTACTTGGGAATTTACACAGTGAAATATCATAATGGATGTGCAGAGCAAGAGATACAAAACAGAAACATTGATGCTTAGTTCTCATTTATTCATGATGACTATTAAAAGCTGAAAACTGTTGTCTAACCTTGGAGCGTGACAGGGAAAGGTACAATCACCAATAATACACCGAAAAATAAATGTAGGAAATAGGAGAAAATGAAAAGAGGCAAACTTTAGAAGTATGGAGAACATTTAACTAGATGATTAAAAATATGTTTATATCATAAATACTAAAATATTTTCACTAGCAGTCTCATAATAGGCCAGATTTTTCTGATGAGCTGAAAGATCAAAAGTGACCATGGTTTTAAATTATGTCATTCTTAAAAGCAAGTATAGGATACTGATAACTATATATGAGTTCCCAAATCAGATTGGAAGATTGATTAATATGGTTTTATATGAGTTGATTAAAATTCTGATAGAATTGGTTAATATTTGGTTAATAATTGGTGCTACAGTAGGTTCATTGTTTATTAGCATCTTACCACATGCATAGAGACTGAACAAAAAAATACACTTTGAGGATACTAGTTAGGGTTGAATATAAAGTATTTTGACCCCTAGCAGTCCTACTGTGCCTCTCTTTTATAATGAAAGATAGTATAGAAGTGGCAAAACTGGAATTTGACCCAGGAAGTCCAAAGGCCATGTTCTTAATAATTGAATGAAAACTGAAAATCAATACAATATAAAACAAATACACATTGTTCAATTGTTTTTGAGGGTAAATGTGTTTTTTGTTTTAATTCAGTTATTTGATAATTTTCAAAAATGCCTGAACTTCTCAATTTAGTATTGGAATAAACACTGAAGAGGCAAAAATCCTGAGCTCTAACCTATTCTCTGCCTTCACTTCCCTTTTGTACTTTAGATCACTCTTTGACCTTTCTAATAAAGTGCCCCCTGTTTTTCCTAATTCCCTGGAACTGAAGCCAGGTGGTGTTCTATTGCTGTCAATAGGGCTATGATAAGAGACATATCCTAAAGTGGTTATGTTCTTTTATGCCCACTGCCAGACAACATCCATAGACTATCAAATGCGAGCTGAAATCTTCTTTTAAGAAAAATACACTTGAAAGAATATGAAGATTGTTTGGCAAAGCATCTCTGTGATCTCTTTTTCCTTTACTGAGTGATAACACTGACAGGACACACTGCTCCTCCATGGTGCAGCCATGACTGGCTTTTAGCAGAACAGTTCTTGGTTACACTACATTTTCCATGATGGCAGTTCTCTGGCCCCACTTTAAAAATGTCAGTAGAGTCTTGCACATTTCCAAACACTTACCTAGGAGAAAGGATACACATCTCTATAGAAAACCATCGCAAGATTCCTTCAGGCCCCAAAACCTTTATCTCTTACTTTGCCCAAAAAGTGCCAAATAGAGAGAGAGGCCAGTAAAAAAAACAAAACAAAGCAAAAGAAAACAAAAAGTCACCTTGAGTTCACACACATTGCTATTGAATCTCCCTCAAAATGCTCACTCTTGCCTCTTTCTAAAGCATTTTGGAAGTCCTCTCTTGTGAATGTGTTTACGAGGTGTGATCAGAAATAAGATGAACACTGCTGCTCAGTGCCATCAACAAGGTAGGCTTGAGAAACACCTCAGGGTGTCCCCATCTGGCTTATTCATCACATCTGGCACCATCTGACTTCTGGCCCTTCCCCAAAGTGAAAATGACCATGAAAGGAAAATATTACCCATTCATTCAAGGCATCAAGACAGTCACCACAGAGCAACTAAAGACATTCTAGCTGCTCCCGCTTATTTTCAGGTTCCAGCAGCTTGGAGCATCATTTGCCCTCCTTTCACTTTCAGTCTATGTCTATCTTTGCAATTTTGTGCCAGAAAAATATAGATGAGTCTCATTTTCAGATCCAATCTGCCTGTCTGTGTCTGTTAATTAGAATTAGGACCACTTCCATCAAAGGTTATTATCAAAAAGGTACATATCTATACCTGTAATTTTGTTGTTTGTGTCTAGTGTAGTGATGACTTACCTTCTAGAGCTTTCAGTGATAACAGACAATCAGCTGGGACAATCAACATGTCACAGGTTTACCAACACTTATCTAGTGTTTGACTCATTTCTGTCGCTTATTCATTTTTCTGCTTTCCCAAATGAGAAACATCCTTTTCCTTGATCTCATGGCTGTTGTCTCCTTGGTCTGTTTCAGATTCTCTTACATATTCTCTGAAATAGGCTTAGTGCTCATGAATTTCCTTAATTTATGTATAGCATAGAAGAACTTTATTTCAGCTTCAGTTTTGAAGGATATCCTTAGAGGATATGGTATTCTAGGTTGAGAATTATTTACAGGGCTTGAAATATGACATTCCAAGCTATCTAGGCCTTTAAGAGAAATCTACTATTTCTGATCAGTTTGCACTTTAAGTGACTTAGCAGTCCTGTATTTTTACTCAGATTTCAGTACTATTTTTTATTTTGTATCCCTGGCATTGACTACAATAATTCATATTCTTTATGGTGATGTTTACTAGGGTTTCAAATGGCACTTTGTCTTGAGTACTCACCTTTTTCCCAGGTTTGGGAGATTTTCTGCAATAATTTTGGTGGATAGATTTTTTTATGCCATTAACACGTATTTTCTATCTATAAGCCACTCTTCTGAAGCTAATTCTTAAATTTGCTCTTTCAGAGTTGTCTAGGTGCTCTGAGATAATCATTTCATTGTTTCTTGTTCTTTTTCTAGTACATCCACCTATATATTCATCTTGTCTTCAAGTCCTGATCTATCTTCAGGTTCATCTGAATTTTTATTTTACTTATTGAGGCTTTTGTTTCCAGGATTTCCACTTGATTCCTTTCAGAACCTCTATCTCTTTACTGGAGTAGTCATTTGTATGCTGCACTGTCTTCCCTACTTTGTTCAGGTACTTGCTTGTATCTTCTCTGAGCTCACTGACCATTTCAGCTATCAGCTTCTGAAATTCTTTGAGATGTTACCCACTTCAATATCTTCAGGATCAGCTTTCAGAGAGTTATGAATTTTTGGAGACATTGTTGCCTTATTTTTTCATGTTTCTTGTGGTTTTGTGTTGAAGTTTATAGATCAGTTGGAAATCTCTACCATTGTTGTGTAGAGATTTATTCAGTAAGTGGTTTTACTTGCTGCCATGTGCCATGGCATTGGGTGTGACCACCATGAAAATACTCACTCGACCTAATCAGTGTACTAAAGTCAGTACTTCTCATGACACTGAGAACAACCATGGATAATATCAAGCAAAGGAACAATCATATATCAGTGCATAATTTAAGATTTCTTTTACAAGTTCTATACTCTTCCACTAACCCAGGAAGATAAATGAATGGAAATAATGTAGGGCAGCTAGGGGGAAAAAACCCAAAAATAATAAAAGATTTTTTAAAAATGTTTAAAGGGATATGAAAGAGAAGAAAAAGTTTTTAGTGATAATATTTACAGGCCAGAAAAGAGGATGTGAGAAGTTATGCGAGGGGAAGGAAAGAAAGAAGAGTAAGTTAGAGAAGATACAGGCAGACTGAATCCAATTAATAAATGAGCAGGGACACAAATTTAGAAAACCCAAGGAACAACCCTTGGTAGGAGAGAACCTGAAAGGACAAGGGAACAGTCTAGTTACCTTGAGTGTTGTGAGTGTAGTTAAGCAAAAGCAGTAACTAACATCCATACACAATAGCATACACACATGCACTACACGGAGAAAGAAGAGGAGGAGAAAGAGAGAATTGGTTTTAATATTAACATTTATACACAAGAAAAGGAGGGAAAGAAGGTTAAAGAATATGAGAGAGGAGAAAGATAGAAAAGTTGAGGAAGTAAAATTGGAAAAAGAGAGATGAGCGAGACTGAATCCAATGAAGGAACTAACGGAAAAGCTATGAAAGAGCTCTATGGAACAAACCCTGTGAAGCAACTCTTGGTTGCGGAAGAATGCAGCATGGTAGGACAGTATGGTAACAAAAGCGGTAACTGTGAAGTGTAACACACACAAGCCACCCCCTGTATATGACAAAGAAGCACGCGCATCAGAAAAATAAAGTGTAAACCAGACTTGGGGCACTATAATCCTAGCACTAAGGAGGCTGAGGTAAGAAGTTCACAGCAAGTTTGAGGCCAGGCCAGGCTACACAGTGAACTGAATGCCTGTTCAGTGAGACCCTGTCTCAAAAATACCCCCCCACCAAAAGAAAGTGCATATCCCTCCTTCTGATGCTATTTATATGGGAGTCGATCCTTGGATGCTGGTTGATAAAAAGGGGAATAGTGAAAAAAAATTTTTTTTTAGGTTAGAGTTCTTCTTCATCTCTGTCCAACTCAGAGGAGCCCTTGGGGCAGGCAGGAGGCTGAGCTCTTCCCCTCTGTGGTCCTGGAAGAGTACTCCCATAGGTCTGCCAGAGACTGCACACGATCACACCCAAGGAATTTATCTTTCCATACCTGAACATGAGGGCACAAGAAAGCCTGAACTGTCCATTCACTCTATCACTCCCATAGTCCATGGATGGATCCAGAGTACGAGTCAAAGCTCCATGCATTTCCAGGCTCCATGGAGGCAGAGCTGCCCAGTGTCCGTGTGCTCTGTGTTCACTGTGAATGCCTTTAAGCAGATGGTGCTGATCGGCACAGGCATGCAGAGTTTGCATGGGGGGCCTTGGATGCCCGGCCTTCTGCTGGTCCCTGCAGCTGTACCTCAGCCCCTCTCCCACCACAAGACCCGCTTGGTTAAACCCTTGGCCTGCTGCTACATTTGAACTGCTACTGTTTTATATTATCCATCAGTCCCGCCGAGATTCTCCCAGCTGAGGGTTCAGTCTCTTTCGAACCAGGGGCAGATGGCTTCTTCCAAATCTCATGATTTTATTGTCACGGTCACCTTTATCCTAGGCCTATGTCATTAGGGAGATGTACTTTTTCTCCTCGTAGTGCAGTGGCAGGTAGGTCTGGGAGTTACGGAAAATGTGGTGATTGTTGCACCCAGTCATGAGGAGTTACCCAAGAGACTTCCTGCCCCAATTCTACCCAATACCAGCTCCCACTTGTTTCACCAAGACAAGCCATGTATGATGGTTTTCCAATTCAACCTTGTCTACATCTGGAGAGAGAGGATGGAGGTTATCACTCCCATCTCTGTTCACTTGCCTGGATTCAGATCTCATACCAGCTCAAGATGTCTCTGTTCAGCAGCAGAGTCGGTGCTCCTGGCCTTGAATTTTCATCCTCTAACCATGGCGTCCGCACCAAGTAGCTGAGATTTCAGATGGGCTTCACTGTGTGTGGTTAAGACTGGTATTGTTTCCTCTGTCTTATTATCTACTCATATCATTCTTATACTAACAAGCTATCAAAGATATATATATATATCCTTCATCTCTCCCCTTATCAAAATTTTCCTTGGTTAATTGATCACCACATTCTGTAAATTTTTCTCCCTCTTGGGAATCATATTGAGCTTCTTTCTGTCTGTTCACACACACTGCTGGAAAGTTCAAGCCCTTTTTACTTTTCTCCCAAGTTCTTTCAACAGCAGCCTGTCTCCTCATGATTAGATTCTCAGCTGTCATTCTACAGCAGAGTTCTGACCATGTCATTGCCAAGTTTAAAAAGTTTCAAGGGCTCTCCAGAACAAGTTGAGCATCTCTAATCTGAAAATCCCAAATCCTAAAAACTGAAACATTCTGAGCACCAATAGGATACCAGAAGTGGAAAAATCTACACTATGGAAATTTGTTACTTTAATAAAATTATTAAAAATACTGTTTCAAGTTACCTTCAGAGTATGTGCACAGGTGCATGTAAAACTGTCCCATGCCCAAGATATTTCATTACACATATGCACATATTACAGAATTCAAAATACATTCAAACCTCTGGCCTTAACCATTTCAGATAAAGGATACTTAACCTAACCTTGCCTTGCTTATTCAGCTTCTTTCTACTCATTTAAATATCGCCTATAATCTGGTCCCAATCTCCCTGATATAATTCTCCTACAAAAGAATACATAATTGAACCCTAGCAGGTTAATCACTGTTCCCCAAGTACACCCCATGTTGCGTCTTTAATAATACTGCTGGCACTTCTGTCTTCTTTCATTTCTATTTATTAAATCTCATTCAACCTTTAAGATCTCAATCAAACATATGCTACCATATATTCTTTAGGATTCTATAAAGCAAGAATCTCATCACTATATTATTTTTTTAGTGGCTACTATATTCCTATTTTGTTTTCATTATATATTCATTCCCATTTCACTACTGTCATTTGTACTCTATATTTTCTACACCAAGTCCTTGAGAGTAAACTTGCTGTCATGATGTTTGTGCTCTCACAGTGGAGCTCAAGGCTTGCCATATTCTAAATGTGTCTCCTCAAACTTCATATTTTTAAAGCAAATCACAAATGTGATGGTGGTAAGAGGTGGGATTTTGAGAAGTGACAGGATCATGAAAGCAAAGCTTTCATGAATGGGATTAGTACCCTTATTTTAAAAAAAGAGCTGTATAAACCATGTGGTAGTTTGCTATAGTAATCACATCAATTAATGTAAGACTTTTTAATAATTTCATCATAATCTAGAAGGCCAAGGACAACTAAGACCATAGGATTTTCTGACCAGAACTGCATGGTCACTACTCAACACAGAACTTGAAACTGTTTTAAATGAATACTGAATAAATGATTAATTGCTGAGTGGGTTTACTTTAAATCTCCAATAATTACTGATGATTTATTTTATCTTCATTGTTAGTTTTAATTTGAAAAATATTTCAAAGTCACTATTCGGTCAGAATCTATAGTAATCTATGAAGTTCAAGAAAACTGTATTTCTATGTAATGCCACAGGGTTCTGTATTCACATAATGACATCCTTGTACAAAAACAATCCAATAATGAAACACATTAGTCTTTGGCTACTTTGCATAAAAACTCCAATATTGAAGAGAATTACATCTCATTATCATAAATGAAAACATATAAATTATAACTTTAAGAGCTGAGAGAAATTAACGTCATCATTATATGCAACTGCCAATAAAACTGCTAAAATCTATGAAATTATGATACTTATATTAAAAATGAATTAGTATCTCTCAAATGTTTAAAGTTTTTATTGAAGGAGATAGTCCTGTCTCATGGTTTTCTCATTTATATAAGCTAGATCTTCACAAGAGAAGAAAATGCAAATATCTATCACATTAGTAACAATATCTGTTGCATTCTTTCAAGTATTACTCCATGCCTTATTTTATCAAAAGAGCAAAAGTCAGTGAGAGCTGATACACTGAAACAGGTGACTAGAATAGCTGTTTGGAAATACTGCAGCCTTTAGTTTCTTCATCTGTAAATCACAGAGTTGCACGCATGACCTCCGAAGTTCTAATCTTTCAGAATTTTAGAGATGTTTATAAATTGAATTCAGGCACTAATCAAAAGGAAGTGCCTCAAATGTTCGGAAGGGATAGCATACTTCAAGCATAATTACAGTCACCTCCCACAGACCAACTTTTTTTTAATGTACCCTTTAGATGTGTTCCCATTCTTTTATGGTTCGACAAATCTGCAGGTTCACTGCTTTATACACTTAATCAGGGTTGGTTTGGTTTTGAAAATAAAGTTTTATTGGCCCCAAGGCTATGCTTCAGCAGTAGTGAGAGATCTGACCAACCCACTACCAGAAGGGAGAAGACATACCCTGAGGCCCCACGGTCATCAAAGGGCACCTGTGAACCACATCCCTGTGCCTCTCCACCACTGTAGGAACGCTGGATCTGGAGAACCCCGGGTGTCTAGCTCAATCCACTACCCTGAGGGACCCACAGCCAATGCAGGACACACCCAGGATGCAGCAATGGGCTGATTCGGAGAAACACAGGAAAATGTCAAGATGAAGAAACAAAATACAATCCCAGACCTCCAGCCCACCCAGAACAAGTTCAGGAAACACAGACATAGTAGAAGTTAGAGATCACACACCTGAACTTTCTGAAAAGATAACAACTGAAGTAAAGAAGCAACTTAGTTCTTGTATTGTTGGTTAATTTTATATGTCTATGTCTCAAATTCTGGGCAGCTATTCTGAAGATAACAAGAGGCATTAGGGTATCCATTGTTATTTCCTATAATCTTGTTTTGAAGTCCTTATCATTTTCTTTTGTTTGTTTGTTTGTTTGGTCGGTCTTATACTGTTTTTTGCTTGTTTGTTTGATTTTATTGTCTGATTTATTATGTCTGTAGTTATTTTGAAGATAACAAGATACATTACAGTACCCATTGTTGATTTCCTATTACCTTGTTTTGAAGTGCTGTATTGCTTTCATTGTTTTGATTTGATTGACTTTATTCTGTTTTATTTTGTTTGGTTTTATTCTCTTTAAAATAAAAAAATAAAAAAAATTAAGTTTTATTGGAACACAATTTGGTACCCATTCATTCAAATATTTTCTATACACTGCTTTAGTGTCCACTTTGTGTGTTTTAATTCTGTAACTTGAATAACTATTTCTAAAAGAACAATATGTAATGTATCAACTAGTGATTTCTTCTTTTCTTGAAATTCTGTAATATTTCTACCATTTTCCTGTTTTTTTCTCTCTTTAATTAAAAAATGTATAATTGCTATTGTAAAAAACAGAAAATAGGAAGTGCCATAAAAGATATAACTGCATGTATATTTATGTGTGCAGGATTGTTACCCATATTTCTTAGTTCTTGTTTGATTGTTGAACAGATCTGTTTGCAGTCTCATTGCTTGAGTGTCCATTTTGTGTGCTTTAATTTTGTAACTTGAACAACTATTTTTAAAAGAGCACTATGTAATTTATCAGCTAGTGATTTCTTACTGTTTTTTTTAATTCTGTAATATTTCTCTCCTTTTTCTGTTTTATCCCTTTAAATAAAAAATTTAAAAAAAAATATTTTCTATGGCTACCTTTTCAGTATAATGGCTAAACTGGCAAGTTCCAAAAGAGACAATTTTGCTTTCTGGACCAGAAAAGCCTAAAATATTTACTACTTGGTTCACTAGAGAAAAACTATGTCAACCTTTGCTTTATTTAAAAAAAATTTCCATGCTATTAAAATATTAGGGTTTTGGGGTTTTTTAACAAAAAATCTTGAAAGTAGAGATGAAGCTATTTCAATTTTTCTGTATAAACGTTGGTAATTTTTATATATTTTAATAGTACAAGTTAAAACACAACACTGGTTTAAATTTAATCCTATTTATGTGATATGCATTATAATTTCTAATGTTTACAATATTGTAAAGCCACACTTGCAAATAAAACTGCCCCCAAATATCTTTCTTGTTTTTAGCAATCTGGTGGATCCTGTTTGGTAATATTTTAATTGATCAGTAGAGGGCATACTTGATCCAACAAACCATACACACCCAGGCGTCTTCATCCAACCTGGAAAAAGTTCAAAAGCTGCGTGGAGGAAACTTGAGGGAAATTTTACTAGTAAATGAGTTTTCTATTGTTGTGTGGTTAGTGTAAGGGATTAGAATAACAAAAAAGGCTGGTCTACTACTATTTGACTGACAACATGTTTTCTTCCTGAGAAGCAAATTGTTATCTATCTCTTGCTCTCTTCTCTCAGCACTGGCCTGAGGGAGCTTGTCTATTGTCAACAAGAGAGAGACTGCAGACATTTGGCTACAGAAAACAGGATTTTTTTTTTTCCACCAAGATGATACAGCACATCTTGCGATAGTGACCACTCTTTCTCCACCGTCTCCCCCTTCGCATTGTTGTCTCTTTGTGTACTGATGCCATTAGTGTGGAAAGAGCCATTGTCCATTGTAAGAAAATATAAAAGAAGATCATTAGAAGTTCAGATTTCTGTAGTGAGTCTCTTGCCTTTTTGATCAACACAGAGACTGTCTGAAAAGTGAAACATTTCCAAGGAGAATGTGCTGCCTGACCAAAGAATGCTAGGCCCCTAAAAAGAGCCTGAAAGAAACCCACCTACCAGCAGGCTAGACAAAGGGTGAAGCTTGGGGCCTCTTCTTTGAAAGACCTGATTAATGTGAGGTCTTGTTACCTGTTTTATCACTGTTTTGCTATGAGTGAAAGGTTTCAGCATTCTTAATTTGTCTTGGGGATGGGAAAAGCCAAGGCAAACTTGCCTGACAGGGTCTAAGGGTGAGGTAGATCCATTTGCCCTCAATGAAAAATAGCAGATGTAGATCATTGTACAAATTCATATTGTATGTTTTCTTCTAAAAAGCAGCTGAAAGGTACTCATTGCTTAGCTGCTTATCTGGAAGAATAAGTAGTAGGCTCTGGCATTACTGAAAATAAAAGTTTCCATTATGCTAAAATAAAAGGACATGAATAGTTTAAAAAAAAAGATTTTAGGAATGAGTATAGAAATAACACACATAGAAAAACTCAATCACACTTTTACCTTGTTATTGCAAATTTTGTTATTTAATAGGTTATTCTACAATACATTCAGTTTTAAAGTCTCTAAGAATAATTTTCTCATGATATGTACAATTTAAAAATTAATTCTAAAACACTTTTTATATCAACTATAAAACAACATTATATATATATATATATATATATATATATATATATATATCCTAAGATTTGGATTTTTATAAACAAGAATCAGCATGTGGGCCTTTTACAATGTTTTACTTCAAACTCTCTGAAATTTAAGTCTTAAGAGAATACTAAAGTGTACCTACCATTATTGATTTCAGATTACAATCTGGGGAAGAGAGACAATGTAGAGTAAGAAGGACACTTACACTGGTAAAATGAGTCATGAGCACTGTCTAGTGAGGACTAATTTAACAGGACCTGATACAGTGTCGTAGAGCAAGTAAAAGATATCACTGAATTGTTAATAAAGTATGAGATTCTCCACAATGAACAAGTGAAATGTACAAAAATGGATAACTTCTGACCCAGGTATTTCACAAATAATAACCAGTTCTTATTATCACAGTATAAGTATTACTTGGTTTGAGTGGATATATTTTACCAAATATTTTAGTATCACTTTAACCTCAGGTCTAATAAACATTGTCCTAATAGTTTTCCCCTTATGGGTAGATTTTGACATAAAAGGGAGAAAATGATCTGAAATATATATTTGTATATTTATATATTTATATTCACACAGACAACTTTTTGCCTTAAAAATTATAATAATTGATGATCATATTAGCTTACTGGTTGAATAATAGTTTCTTTTTTAAAAATATTTAGTGCCATAAATAACTAAAATAGCTATGGATGGGGTGGTATTAGACTCAGCTGTGAGTTCTTCTCTTGTCTTTCTGATTTTTATATTTCCCAAGCCCAACTGAGTTCCACCAATAAAAGTCTACTTTCAAAACCAGCTTGCTGAATGAGTGAAGCTAGATCAGGCACAACCAAATTCCCAGATTATGTCACTGTTTTAAAAAGACAATATGAATCCTCATATCCCCAAAGCAAATAACAATTTGCTCTACTTTTCTAGCTGCTTCCCATTATTTTGCAACTTCTCTGGGTCCACCAGGGAAAGCATTAGTTCAAATAAGAGAAAACTTGTCAACTTAAATATTGTCTCTTGAGAAAAAGAGATCTATAAGAGTCAAAGAAAAAGTAAAAGAAATAAGTGGAAAACAAATACCTTTCCTAAGGAGATTACTGACTTATCAGTCCAGTTCCCCTAAGGAGAGCGCTGGAATCTTCATGACGCGATAGTGAGAGGTATGGGTCTAACCTCTCTGCATGAATTTGAGAGAGAATCATAACCTCCTATGGCTCCATTTCCTTTTCTGAAAAATAATGATAATAATATCTCTCCATATTTTATGAGACTCCTTGGAAATACAGCGACCTTGCCTTCTCCCATGTGTATGGAAATCAGCCACTGTTGAGAAACTTGTCAGAGTGCCAGACTTAAAAAGTTGGAAATCATTAAATGGTACGGGTTGAGCTCTGCTTTCCTATAAATATTTGACCTTTGTCCAATAGCCAACTCCCTTTGCATTTCTCCAGTGGCCCTCAAGACTGCACCAAGAAAGGGCAAAGCTCTTCCCCAGTTTTAGTTCATTAACAAGTGTTTTACAGGTAGCAGGTACTGCTCAATGCCCTTTATTAACAATAGATGATTTGAGCCTAGGAACTTAATGCTGCTTTCTGAAATGTGCCCCTGTTGTCTTATTCTACCTCATATTCTCTTCTTTATTGTCAAGTAATTCTGCTTTCATTCCTAAATTAAATATTTGGCAGTAGTTGTTAACTGTGGAGACAATCTTTACACACACTGCAGAAAGTCTGATGGAGAATATTCAAGAAAACCACTAGAAATTTCATCTTAGGAGAAACACCTTCTGACTCAGCACAACCCTTGACTTCAGAGGAAGTATTTTTGTCAGTGAGGCCAAATCCAGAAGAGCCCAAATGGCTCTCTGAGAAATTAAGCACCCTTTTACACCACCTTCATTTTCACTGATGCTTTGGAGTAAATGAGGACAGAACAATCAATTGCCTGAGAACTGAAACATTTTTCACATGTCTTGAGAGCACAACAACATATTTTTTTCTCCTTCAGAACACTGGCTTCGCTTCATCTCAGAACCCTGACTGACAGAAATGATGCTGGATGGTTGGCACAGCAAACCTCACTCTCTTGGCACTGAACACAGACTAAAGAAGCCTAGATTTCTTCCTTCCAGTCTTGACACCTGATTTGCATATCTGTATCTGTAGATATTTAACTACTTAGTTACACTAGAACCGCTCTATTCTGATAGACCAATGTCAGAACCATGCAGTGGTTCTGATAGCAGACTCCATTAGGTATATTGCTTTGAGTACAAAGGTCAGTCAACTTGCTGGCTGTGTAAACCTGGACTAGTTGCTTAGTTTGCCTCAGTTTTCTGTTTTAAAGTAATTATAACAGGACCAATCTCAATAGGCACACAGTAAAGATTAAATTGGCACATCTAAAGCAATTAACAGAATACATAATGCATAATAAGCACTAAAGAAATGATAGCTCCACATATTACAATTCTTCCAGGCTATTCATAATAATTGTACTACATTTCTTTGTCAAAAAGCAAATACACTATTTCTCGAACTCTATTTCACTAGCCCTTGCATCAGGAAAAGCATCCCTCCCTCAGTGAATTTCTGAAAATACTACCTTTGCTTTGGAAATTCAAAACGCAGAGACATAGAAAAGATTTTGAGAGACTTGCAATTAAGATGTTTCATGCAATACTGCCCTTCAGTTCCGCACTAGCTTATTCAATTTTTTCTACTATTTAAATGTCTAATTTTCTAGTTTAGGGTCTTAATTTGCCTAAAATGAGGTCATTCCGTTTTTCTTAAATATATATATGAAATATTAAACAGCAGAAAATAAAGAAGTATCTTGAGTTCAAGAAATCATCTTGGATTACATGAATAGATTCTGAATTCAAAGACAATTCTCCTTATAAGGGAAAGGTAACAAGGGCCAGGGACTTAGCACAGTGGCACAAGTGCTTGCCTGGCAAGTGCAAGATCATGAGTTCGATCCCCTGTACCGGGGGCAGGGGGGTAACAAGAGACTTGAGACACAAAAGAGAAATAGACATAGAAGAAGGAAAGGCAGTGTGACCCCAGAAGCACAAAGAGGTGGGATGTGCCACAGCCAAGGAAACTTGAGAGCTCCTAGAAGCTGAAAGAGGCAAGAAAAGACTCACCCCTAGACCCTGATGAAGGAATGCACCCCTGCTGACAGTGAGTACTTTGACTTCTCCACTTAAGGACTGTGAGAGAATAAATTTCTATGGTTTTAAACCAGTGAGGTTCCAGAGATTTGCATGGCAGCCCTAAGGAATGAATACATGCAGTTTTACCACTTGCAAACTGTTTTTAATAAAAGTACCCCTTGCCTTGCCATGGTCAGAACTGCAGCAGGAAAATGAAATGCAATAGGTGAACATGCTACTCTATAAAGTAGTCATACTGATAGGACTTATTCTACCATTACTGTGAAGTCCAGGAACCACCTTTTCTCCGGGAGCTCCTCTTTTTGGCTGCTTGGCAAGTTCTCTACTTTACCTCACTTCTTTGTTTTGTTTTCCTTTGCTGTATGAGAACCAGGTCCACAATCCTCATCTCCATTCAATATGCAGTAGAATAAGTATGGAATTTGCTCAGAAAACCTGAGCCACACTATCATTCACTTCCTGCCTAGAGAAGACAATCACAGAACCGATTGGAGAAAGAATTCTTTCAAAACAAGTCAAAGCTTAAATCAATGAATACATATTTAAATTGAAACAAGCCCACTGAGACATTGGAGACGAGATTAAGATCACCCAGGAAAATTGCCTAGATTGCAATGGAACACCTCAGGTTATTAAATTATTTGCTCCAGAGATATGTAGCATTATATTTCACTTTTCTAGAAAATACATCAAACAGCTTTCATGAAACCTGTCTCTTTGACTTTTAAAAATTAACATATTAATTTCCTCATTGTTAGGTTTCCTTCAAACTTCTTCCTGAAAAATCATGAGAACTATGGCTTTTCCAGCTAACAGTAAGCAATCACAATTGGAGCCAATGAGGGCTGTGAAGACAGGCACCTGAGAAGCCTCCATTGTTATAGAGCGGCTTCCTTAACTAGCTTGAGAAAAGAAGTTCAGAGATGGAGCATCTGTCAGTAAGCATATTGAAAGAGCCAGCTTTGATACTCTTACTTTCTTTTTGAAACTGTGTCCTTTTCTTATTCATCTCAGCAATTGACTTTACCTGCACTGGCCCGAGATCGAATTTCTCTTTGCCATTTTAAAGTAAGAATCTTCATTTGATAGTATCTAGACTTGACTGAATATTTATCTCAGAGAAGCAAGTAGTGAGAGTTTTCAAGGGGTCTTTTACTGTAGTATTCACATTTAAATTTATTTCCAGAAACTGATTCTTTATCACTCAAAACATCTCAGATGTTACTGGAAATTCAATATGTTCACAGGAAGCTTTGTTAAAACAATGGGGGATTTCCATTCTAACCTATCGTTTTTCTAGCACACTATTTCACAGTCCCCACTACCAACAGGAAATTCTGCCAGTGTTTTTCTCTAAATTGTTCAAATTCTTTAAGTGAGTGAACTGGGAGAACAGGTTTTTTGCTTCCAATTTTATTTTTGGCTTGTTCATCACATATCTCAGTTTAGTTCATAGGTCTTTAAAACTACTGCATTTATATAAGCACATTGTTCTGAGTCTAGGATTTAAAAGGTACCTCTGATACTTTGCAATCTGTTTCCATATCACGTTTTTGTAAATCATGACAGGCAAAAAAAGTGAAAAAGATTTTTCAATAATACAAGCCTATTTTCATAAATATAACAAACTTCCTGCAGTTTGTCGCATCAGAAACCAGTAATTTGTCTTATATAATTCATCTATAAATTTTTTAAGATTGATTGATTGATTGATTGATTGATTGAGACAGGCTCTCGCTGTGTAATTCAGGTTGGCCTTGAATTTACTATGTAGCCCAGGCTGGCCTCAAATTCATGTCAGCTCTCCTTCCTCAGCCTCAGATGCTGGAATTACACTCATGTGTCACCACGCCCAGTCAGTCTATAATTTTTTTTTTTTTTTTTTTTTTTTTTGTACCGGGAATTGAACTCACAACCTTGCACTTACCAAGCAAGTGCTTGAACCACTGAGCTAAATCCCCTGTCTATAAATTTTTAAGCATCAAGTATCAGATACATTTCTAGTTGATTCAAATCTACTGGCAGACTAAAGTAACAAAAATCTCGGTCCTCAAACAGTTTATATTCAAGGCTAGGCATGGCGGCACATACCCATAATCCCAGCTCAGGGAGACTGAGGTAGGAAAAAAAAAACCTTACATTCAAGTAATATATATAATTTATATATATTATGTATATATATAATATTATATATCACATATATATACATCATATATTATATATTTATAATATATTTTATAGATAATATATTATATATTATATATAGTATTATATTATATAGCATGTATATAATATTATATAAATATTATATTATAATGTAATAGTATATTATATAGTATGTATACAATTTTATATTAATATATAATATTATATAAATATTATAAATATTATATATTATATATAATACATTATGTATTATAATATATTATAATAGATAAAATATGCATTATGTATTATAATATATGATATATTATATATTATTGTGATTATATTATAGTATTATATTATATAATATTTATAT